>CAKAOJ020000345.1:0-12500 GCA_916701645.2 Sebastolobus alascanus | reverse complement strand
GAACCAACACGTTCTCACTCCCCAGTACGAACTGAGTAGAAATTCAAATGACGTGAGAGGAGGAAGCTCTAAGTCTGTAAATATGGAGTCAGTTTCTGATTATTCACTTGAAGTCTGGGCACCGGCCTTCCAACACCTGCAGTGCTGGGCCGGCAGCCACGGAGCAGACTGCCGGTTTCACGCTCCACAACGTTTCACCGGAACATTCTGCGGGGATCTGACTCCAACTGGCAGCGAGGCCAGGAAGGACAGGTGTGGGAGAGTGTGTGTGGGCGGCTGCAAGTGTGTGTGTGTGTGTGTGTGTGTGTGTGTGTGTGTGTGTGTGTGTGTGTGAGACCGAGAGGCAAAGGGTTTGTCATTGAGAACATGTGCATGTTTTGTACGGTCAGACAGTGAATGAGGAAGTGTGGATCTTATCTCAGCTGGATGAGATTTGAGAGTACACGGTTACTTCAAAGGTAAAGTAATAAACAGGAAGGAGGTGGTAACGTAGTAAAGCCTTCCTCTTGCTTGATTTGAGCGATGCAACTCTGCACTTTATGCTGAAAAGTTGCAAATATTTTATAAGTGTTTAAGAACCGCTAGAAAAACGTGGTGCAAGACAGGAGTCTCTAGCGGCGCGGCTCAGTGTGATCGGGGACTTTAATGTTCTTCATTTTATATTCTGCACATTTTGCAAGTTGTTGCATTCATTTCATTTAAGCTTAATTTTAAAAGCTATGAACTACAAAATAATGTCTGTGTGCAATCTGACAACTAAGCCCACTTCACGCAGTGATTGGCCGTCTGTTTGGAGGTGAAGAAGTATGCAGCCAATCAGAACAGCTATACACATTTTAACCTTTGCATGTGGTTCTGATGATGCATCATATGAACTTGTTAGTTTTAGGTTTGTCTTTATGGTCTGCTTGGTAACATGAAAACGTACCCAGAAAAGGAAAAACCTCCAGGATTTTAAAAAGCTGAGCTTGAGTTAGACACAGTAAACTCACTGGTATCAGTATTCATCTTCTGATGCTGTTGACTACAGTGAAGGAGAGAGGAAGAGAGGAGGAGAGGAAGAGAGGAGGAGAGGTGGGGAGGAGGAGAGGAAGAGAGGAGGAGAGGAGGAGAGGAAGAGAGGAACAGATGAGGAGAGGAAGAGAGGAGGAGAGGAGGAGAGGAGGAGAGGAAGAGAGGAGGAGAGGAGGAGAGGAGGAGAGGAGGAGAGGAAGAGAGGAAGAGAGGAAGAGAGGAGAGGAAGAGAGGAAGAGAGGAGGAGAGGAAGAGAGGAGGAGAGGAAGAGAGGAGGAGAGGAGGAGAGAGGAGAGGAGGAGAGGAGGAGAGGAGGAGAGGAAGAGAGGAAGAGAGGAAGAGAGGAGGAGAGGAGGAGAGGAGGAGAGGAGGTGGCTGACAGTGACAGTTTTGTCGATACGGCCTATAGGCAGCGATGCGAGGTGAACTCTGTTTGACCGCGGAGGAGGGACTCAAGTTCAGATGTTACATAATCTCAATGGGCTCCTGTAGACATGCTGCTACACACACTCCCCCCCCCCCCCTTTTTATTCAACAAACCCCCTTTAACAACAAGTCAGTTCTGTTTCTCTAGACAGATTTAAGAACTCCTTCTTCACATTGCTGCTGAATGGAGAGACTCTCAGGTCCAGTAAAGGCCGGCCCACACTAAACGATCTTTCAGATCTTAATAGATGTGTAAAATGTGAGAGAGCCCAAACATAACGACATGTTGTGTTCAATTGAACCTAACACTAACAGATTCATTCATGAATAACAAGGGACGACGGGCAGGAAGAATGTTAGTTTTTGCACTTTGTACTAAAAATTCATGAAGGATGGATGAAGTCATAGAGACACGTTAAATACACACGCGTGTTGTTGCAACAAAAGTTGCTCCTCCATTTCTGAGCTCCATCTTACTACTACTTTATGCTTTGTATGTTGCATTAGCTCATGCATTAGCTCATGCATTAGCTCATGCATTAGCTCATACATTAGCTCATGCATTAGCCGCGGCCACTATGATGCTTCCGCTTCAGTCTCAATTGGCTATCGTTCTTTCCCACGTGACTGCGTCATCGGCTGTCCTCTGGGTTCTCCACACACATCAGGATATCTGATTCTAAATACTGAACATGTTTAATATCTATCCGCAGTCCTCGGTCTTCCAGTGACGAATACAGACTACCGCCGCCTGCTGGTGTGGAGAGTTATTTCCTCTCATGCAGGCGCAGAACTTACGTATTAACTGGCCGTTGGCTAACTTGTTGGCCAAGACAAAGGAAACGTGAGGCAACGCAACAGTCGGCCTTCATCGCCGCTACTTCTTTGATGTCGGGTCGGTCGTGTCGGGCCTTAAGCCTCACAGAGCTGCTGGCCTGGCTGAAGACTCGGAGTATGGATGAGATCATGTTGCAAGATGTAAACAACGACCTCTGTGCTTTGAATGCAACTACGACCTCCTCCCTACAAACATGTAGCACTTATCTGACAGAAAAGAAAATGTTAGTAGTGAATGTAATATTTTAATATGTAATATTTTACATTGCCCAATCTTCCAATGAACTGATTAAAATACATTAGTCTGTTAACAGTATTTCAATTTAAACATGTCCATATATACAAACCATGTGTGAATGTGTGTGTCTGCAGAGTAGAGGAGAGAGAGAGAGAGAGAGAGGAGTTCCTCCCTGCACCCTGCTGTGTTAACCTGGATGAACTGCTGCTGAACTCTGCATGACTGTGGTCAGGTCACACACACACACACACACACACACACACACACACACACACACACACACACACACACAAACACACACACACACACACACACGTAGAGGCATGCGTGTGCATGTTCTGGGGTACCCTCACTGGAACATCTGCCTTTTTCATGACCACAGTCATTCTGTGTGTGTGTATGTGTGTGTGTGTGTGTGTGTGTGTGTGTGTGTGTGTGTGTGTGTGTGTGTGTGTGTGTGTGTGTGTGTGTGTGTGTGTGTGTGTGTGATTGTTATGAACATGTGAAGTGAGTGTTAGCAAATGGTAGTTGGTGCAGCGCTCTGCTGATCCAGAGGCTTTGACCCTGCAGTACTCACACTACACATCCTTCATCAGTTTGTTATGTGTCCATGTTAACAAGGACAATGACGTTATTATTCTTAGAGCCTATCGCACTAAACAGCAGCTCATAGAGGGACCTAAAGGGTTAAGGGTTCATCCTCTGGGAGCATGAGCGTGCTCGGTGAAGACTGACCGTACACGGTGCAGACACATACTCGGTTTGGACCGAGTCTTGTTTAACTTTGGACAGACAGACAGACGGAAAGGCTAACTATTTCCCCTTGCTTTCATTATTTGTGCTAAGCTAGGCTAACCATGTCCTATATATATATATATATATATATATACAGTATCATCTTACTCATGGAAAGAAAGCAAATAAGGGTGTTTCCCTGTGTCACTGTGGTGTGTAAAGGAATTTAGTCTTTGTCTTCTACAGCATTCAGTGCAGCTCTGGAGTGTCTGGAGTATCACTTAATAACGCCTGACATGTAAATGCAACCATGTATAATGGGGAGCCATCGCACACACACACACACACACACACACACACACACACACACACACACACACACACACACACACACACACACACACACACACACACACACACACACACAGCAGATAGGAATGTGGACTGGCTGTGTGTTAAACACTGGGATGATCATCCCGGGGTCACGCAGGGGTTTAAGTCGAGAGTTGGCGCCCTGCTGTCTCACACAAACACCCGCACTACGTACACATACAGTACATGTACATGTGCACGGTAAGACAAAGACACACCCGGTTGGAAATATGAATGCACGCATACTGTACATACATATCCACACACAGACACACTGACGTCGAGGTGTGCTGCATGCCAAACATAGATAACCCTGAACAAAGGTAAAGGAGAGGTTAGAGCAGGGATGGAGAGAAAGAGATAGATGGATGGATGGAGAACAGAGGGATAAAATCAGGAGGAGAGAGGGGAAGGAGAAGAGGGGGGGATCAAATAGAAAATGAAGTGGAGGAAAGAAGACGGGAGAAAGATGTATGGGAAGAGGAAGAAGAGAAGGGAGGAGATAATAGACCTTATCTGGTGGAATCTGTGACATCGCTGGCTTCATCTGTTTGTTTTAGTGATGGTCTTCGTTATATAAATGCATAACCACAATACTCCGTGATATTTGTATTATTTATCTCAGCATGGTTAGGTTTACGACTGTCTGAGTTAACAGGATAATAACGCGTTGATAACACATAAACGCAATTTAGTAAGTAAACTAACTAATTTCTTTAACTAATGCATTAACGCAACTTGCGATTTGTAGTTTGTAGCGGCTCAGTTTTAAAGTTAGAGTGAAGATACTGGTATCATATGAAACTATAAAACCTGATGAATCCATCGGTACCAACCATGTCGTACTAGCTTGTAGTGAAGGAGGTTAAATAACGCTCCAAACTTACGCTAAATTTTGGCGTGGAAAAACTGGCATGGCCATTTTCAAAGGGGTCCCTTGACCTCTGACCTCCAGATATGTGAATGTAAATGGGTTCTATGGGTACCCACGAGTCTCCCCTTTACAGACATGCCCACTTTATGATAATCACATGCAGTTTGGGGCAAGTCATAGTCAAGTCAGCACACTGACACACTGACAGCTGTTGTTGCCTGTTGGGCTGCAGTTTGCCATGTTATGATCTGAGCATATTGTTTTATGCTAAATGCAGAACCTGTGAGGGTTTCTGGACAATATCTGTCATTGTTTTGTGTTGTTCATTGATTTACAATAATAAATGCATACATACATTTGCATAAAGCAGCATATTTGTCCACTCCCATGTTGATAAGAGGATTAAATACTTGACAAATCTCCCTCTTAGGTACATTTAGAACAGATAAAAAATGTGTGATTAATTTGCGATTAATCGTGATTAACTATTTTTTATTGATTGACAGCCCTATTTTTTTATATAACCTTTAATCAACTCAACTCTCAAAGTTTAATTATTTTATCCAAGGGATAAAAACAGGAGGAGAGAGAGGAAGGACAAGAAGCGATGATGAAAGAGAGATGGTGGGAGGAAGGGTCGTGGTAGTAAGGAAGGAGGGCGGAGCAGAAAAGAAAGGCTGGGAGTCGGGGGGGAGATGAGAGGTGAATGAAGAATAAACGTGTCCTCATTAAATAGCTGCTAGTTAGAAGATGTGAGGCCTGCGGTGCGTATCACTGCACCTCCAGCCTCCTGTCCTCTCTCCCTCTCTGCTCTTTAAGAGCTCCTCACATGTGTGAAGGGCGTAAAATCACTTCCTGGGTTGGATCGCTTTTGACCCCCATCGTCTCGGTGGGAGGTGAGCCTGAAGGCCGAGCCTTTCACAGGGCTAAAAGGTGACCGCTGTCTCACTGGAGACAGACACGGACAGATGAGGAGGAGGAGGAGGAGGAGGAGGAGGAGGAGGAGGAGGGCTGTTGATGATTCCAGCTGGAAAACCAGTCAGAGAGGAAGAGAGAGTTCACAAGTTAGAAGGAAGAGAGAGAAGGCTTTCTATCAAAAACATGTTTTAAATGATGGCTAAAATATTGAGGATATGAAATGTTCAATATCACAAAAATAATATGTCCATATTATAGGCATTTTAATGGGGGCATCTATGATTTACATTTATTATTTGGGGACAGAGACTCCAGGATGTTCTCAATTGTTTTATTATTTTGACTGAAGTCAAATTAGCAATTCTAATTTTCTCTCTTTAGGCCCTGTTTGTGAACCCCCACCCCAACAACACTGAATAAGACACACTCTCTCACACACACACACACACACACACACACACACACACACACACAAACACACACTCCTCCACCCTGTGACCTGCAGTCAACCTCTGTCCTGCTAACTTGTATTTATTGGCCATTAAAGGCCAATAGTTCACTCAAACCCTGACAACTCTGATTTATAGGCAGATTCATCACACCGTGTTACTACAGCGCACACACACACACACACACACAAACACACACACACGCGCACACTTACTGCCCAGTGCAGGTACACAAGACACGGATGGATGTGTGGATAGATGGATAGATAGATAGGTGGAGTGATGACAGACAGATAGACGGCCACGGAGAACGTTAGTCACCATCACTTAAGATGAGGGGATACAGTAAATGAATGTATCATATACACACACACACATACACATGTATGTATGATGGCAAAGGTGTAGAATTATTTGATGCCTGGCTTTATGTGTGTGTATATGTGTGTGTGTCAGGTGAGCCATTAGTCAGGAGTCAGGTCGTCTGGTCACTTCTATTGTTCTCTGCTTCCTGATGACCCTTGAGGAGGTGTGTGTGTAGGTGTGTGTGTGTGTGTGTGTGTGTGTGTGTGTATTCTTTTCATGTACATCAGGGGCAGGAAGTGTTTCCCCCACCAAGACCCCAAATCCACTAGCTAGAGGAGGCCCCGTTCAGACTTGGTATTATCATGCGCACTGGGTAAATCCAATCACAAGTGGACAGCTCAAAGTGCAGGTGTGAACAAGACGCATTGGCTAGCAAAATAATCGGCTCTCCCCAAACCCCCCTAACAGAGCTTTACACCCGGTCAGTAATGAGGAAAGCCACTGCCATCACACAGGACCCCCCCCACCCCCCTTCACCAATCCTTTCTGTTACTTACATCAGGTCGCCGCTACAGAGTCCTGCTGGCCCGGAAAAATATAAATAAAAAATCTTTCATTCCCTCTGCCATCATCACCTTGAACAGTTTAAAATAGGCAACATACTTAACTTCAGTCTATTTTCACACAGTTCTTGTTCTTCTACTACAACACACAGCCAAACAGTGCAGGAAAAATGTTGAAACTAGAATATTATTACATGTTTATTTTTTTCAACATACTATACTAAGACTTTTTTTTTTTTCAACGTACTATACTATGATTTTTTTTTCAACATACCATACTATGACTTTTGTATGACTTTTTTTGACATACTATATTAGGACTTTTTGTGACATACCATACTATGATTTTTTTATTAATTTTTTTCGACATACTATACGATGACTTTTTAAAAAAAAAATTTTGCCATGCTATAATATGACTTTTTTTAAAAAAACATTTCAACATACTTACAATGACTTTTTTTTATTTTTTCGACATACTATACTAGGACTTTTTTTTTAATTTTTCGACATGCTATACTAGGACTTTTTAAAAAAAAATTCAACAAATTATACTATGAGTTTTTTTCACTTTCGACATGCTATACTATGACTTTTTTATTTGTTTCTACATACTATACTATTACTTTTTTATTTTTTTTTACATACTATAAAATTACTTTTTTTTTTAAAATTTTGACATGCTATACTATGACGTTTTTTATTATTTTTTCAACATACTATACTATGACTTTTTAAAAAAAAAATTTGACGTACTATACTTAGACTTTTTCTATTTTTTCGAGATGCTATACTATGACTTTTATTTTTTTTCGACATGCTATACTATGACTTTTTTTTTCCAACATACTATACTATGACTTTGTTAAAAACCTTTCGACAAACTATACTATGACTTTTTTTTCATTTTTTTTCGATAAACTATACTATGACTTTTTCTATTTTATCGACATACTGTGACTTTTTTTTTATTTTTTTCGACATGCTATACTATGATTTTTTTTTTTTTTTTTTTCGACATACTATACTATGACTTTTTTTTTTTTTTCCAACATACTATACAATGAATTTTTTTCGTGAAATTTTCGACATTCTATACTATGACATTTTTTTACGAATATTTTCGAAAATTTTCATGAAAAAAGGCATAGTATAGTCTGTCGATTAATTTGTTCGAAAAAAAACTCAGTTTAAAATTTCGTCAATTTTCAAAAAAGTCATACTATAGCATGACTTTTTTCATGAAAATTTCGAAATTTTAAACTGAGTTTTTTTTCCACCAAATTAATCGACAGACTATACTATGCCTTTTTTCATGAAAATTTTCGACATTCTATACTATGACACTTTTTTACGAATATTTTCGAAAATTTTCATGAAAAAAGTCATACTATAGCATGTCGAAAATATTTGTAAAAAAATGTCATAGTATAGAATGTCGAAAATTTTCATGAAAAAAGGCATAGTATAGTCTGTCGTTTAATTTGGTGGAAAAAAAACTCAGTTTAAAATTTCGAAAATTTTCAAAAAAGTCATACTATAGCATGACTTTTTCATGAAATTGACGAAATTTTAAACTGAGTTTTTTTCCACCAAATTAATCGACAGACTATACCATGCCTTTTTTCATGAAAATTTTCGACATTCTATACTATGACACTTTTTTACGAATATTTTCGAAAAGTTTCATGAAAAAAGTCATACTATGGCATGTCGAAAATATTCGTGAAAAAATGTCATAGTATAGAATGTCGAAAATTTTCATGAAAAAAGGCATAGTATAGTCTGTCGATTAATTTGGTGGAAAAAAAACTCAGTTTAAAATTTCGTCAATTTTCAAAAAAGTCATACTATAGCATGACTTTTTTCATGGAAATTGACGAAATTTTAAACCGAGTTTTTTTTCCACCAAATTAATCGACAGACTATACCATGCCTTTTTTCATGAAAATTTTCGACATTCTATACTATGACACTTTTTTACGAATAAATTCGAAAAGTTTCATGAAAAAAGTCATACTATAGCATGTCGAAAATATTCGTAAAAAAATGTCATAGTATAGAATGTCGAAAATGTTCATGAAAAAGGCATAGTATAGTCTGTCGATTAATTTGGTGGAAAAAAAACTCAGTTTAAAATTTCGTCAATTTTCAAAAAAGTCATACTATAGCATGACTTTTTTCATGAAAATTTCGAAATTTTAAACTGAGTTTTTTTTCCACCAAATTAATCGACAGACTATACTATGCCTTTTTTCATGAACATTTTCTACATTCTATACTATGACATTTTTTTACGAATATTTTCGAAAATTTTCATGAAAAAAGTCATACTATAGCATGTCGAAAATATTTGTAAAAAAATGTCATAGTATAGAATGTCGAAAATTTTCATGAAAAAAGGCATAGTATAGTCTGTCGTTTAATTTGGTGGAAAAAAAACTCAGTTTAAAATTTCGTCAATTTTCAAAAAAGTCATACTATAGCATGACTTTTTCCATGGAAATTGACGAAATTTTAAACTGAGTTTTTTTCCACCAAATTAATCGACAGACTATACCATGCCTTTTTTCATGAAAATTTTCGACATTCTATACTATGACAATTTTTTACGAATATTTTCGAAAAGTTCATGAAAAAAGTCATACTATAGCATGTCGAAAATATTCGTAAAAAAATGTCATAGTATAGAATGTCGAAAATTTTCATGAAAAAAGGCATAGTATAGTCTGTCGATTAATTTGGTGGAAAAAAAACTCAGTTTAAAATTTCGTCAATTTTCAAAAAAGTCATACTATAGCATGACTTTTTTCATGAAAATTTCGAAATTTTAAACTGAGTTTTTTTTCCAGCAAATTAATCGACAGACTATACTATGCCTTTTTTCATGAAAATTTTCGACATTCTATACAATGACATTTTTTTACGAATATTTTCTAAAATTTTCATGAAAAAAGTCATACTATAGCATGTCGAAAATATTCGTGAAAAAATGTCATAGTATAGAATGCCGAAAATTTTCATGAAAAAAGGCATAGTATAGTCTGTCGTTTAATTTGGTGGAAAAAAAACTCAGTTTAAAATTTCGTCAATTTTCAAAAAAGTCATACTATAGCATGACTTTTTCCATGGAAATTGACGAAATTTTAAACTGAGTTTTTTTCCACCAAATTAATCGACAGACTATACCATGCCTTTTTTCATGAAAATTTTCGACATTCTATACTATGACACTTTTTTACGAATATTTTCGAAAAGTTTCATGAAAAAAGTCATACTATGGCATGTCGAAAATATTCGTAAAAAAATGTCATAGTATAGAATGTCGAAAATTTTCATGAAAAAAGGCATAGTATAGTCTGTCGATTAATTTGGTGGAAAAAAAACTCAGTTTAAAATTTCGTCAATTTTCAAAAAAGTCATACTATAGCATGACTTTTTTCATGAAAATTTCGAATTTTTAAACTGAGTTTTTTTTCCAGCAAATTAATCGACAGACTATACTATGCCTTTTTTCATGAAAATTTTCGACATTCTATACTATGACCATTTTTTACGAATATTTTCGAAAATTTTCATGAAAAAAGTCATACTATAGCATGTCGAAAATATTCGTGAAAAAATGTCATAGTATAGAATGCCGAAAATTTTCATGAAAAAAGGCATAGTATAGTCTGTCGATTAATTTGGTGGAAAAAAAACTCAGTTTAAAATTTCGTCAATTTTCAAAAAGTCATACTATAGTATGACTTTTTCATGAAATTTCGAAATTTTAAACTGAGTTTTTTTTCCACCAAATTAATCGACAGACTATACTATGCCTTTTTTCATGAAAATTTTCGACATTCTATACTATGACATTTTTTTACGAATAATTTCGAAAATTTTCATGAAAAAAGTCATACTATAGCATGTCGAAAATATTCGTAAAAAAATGTCATAGTATAGAATGTCGAAAATGTTCATGAAAAAAGGCATAGTATAGTCTGTCGATTAATTTGGTGGAAAAAAAACTCAGTTTAAAATTTCGTCAATTTTCAAAAAAGTCATACTATAGCATGACTTTTTTCATGAAAATTTCGAAATTTTAAACTGAGTTTTTTTTCCACCAAATTAATCGACAGACTATACTATGCCTTTTTTCATGAAAATTTTCGACATTCTATACTATGACATTTTTTTACGAATATTTTCGAAAATTTTCATGAAAAAAGTCATACTATAGCATGTCGAAAATATTCGTAAAAAAATGTCATAGTATAGAATGTCGAAAATGTTCATGAAAAAAGGCATAGTATAGTCTGTCGATTAATTTGGTGGAAAAAAAACTCAGTTTAAAATTTCGTCAATTTTCAAAAAAGTCATACTATAGCATGACTTTTTTCATGAAAATTTCGAAATTTTAAACTGATTTTTTTTCCACCAAATTAATCGACAGACTATACTATGCCTTTTTTCATGAAAATTTTCGACATTCTGTACTATGACATTTTTTTACGAATATTTTCGAAAATTTTCATGAAAAAAGTCATACTATAGCATGTCGAAAATATTCGTAAAAAAATGTCTTAGTATAGAATGTCGAAAATGTTCATGAAAAAAGGCTTAGTATAGTCTGTCGATTCATTTGGTGGAAAAAAAACTCAGTTTAAAATTTCGTCAATTTTCAAAAAAGTCATACTATAGCATGACTTTTTTCATGAAAATTTCGAAATTTTAAACTGAGTTTTTTTTCCACCAAATTAAACGACAGACTATACTATGCCCTTTTTTCATGAAAATTTTCGACATTCTGTACTATGACATTTTTTTACGAATATTTTCGAAAATTTTCATGAAAAAAGTCATACTATAGCATGTCGAAAATATTCGTAAAAAAATGTCATAGTATAGAATGTCGAAAATTTTCATGAAAAAAGGCATAGTATAGTCTGTCGTTTAATTTGGTGGAAAAAAAACTCAGTTTAAAATTTCGAAACTTTCATGAAAAGAGGCATAGTATAGTCTGTCGATTAATGTGGTGGAAAAAAAACTCAGTTTAAAATTTCGTCAATTTTCAAAAAAGTCATACTATAGCATGACTTTTTTCATGAAAATTTCGAAATTTTAAACTGAGTTTTTTTTCCACTAAATTAATCGACAGACTATACTATGCCTTTTTTCATGAAAATTTTCGACATTCTATGCTATGACATTTTGTTACGAATATTTTCGAAAATTTTCATGAAAAAAGTCATACTATAGCATGTCGAAAATATTCGTAAAAAAATGTCATAGAAAAGAATGTCGAAAATGTTCATGAAAAAAGGCATAGTATAGTCTGTCGTTTAATTTGGTGGAAAAAAAACTCAGTTTAAAATTTCGTCAATTTTCAAAAAAGTCATACTATAGCATGACTTTTTTCATGAAAATTTCGAAATTTTAAACTGAGTTTTTTTCCCACCAAATTAATCGACAGACTATACTATGCCTTTTTTCATGAAAATTTTCTACATTCTATACTATGACATTTTTTTACGAATATTTTCGAAAATTTTCTTGAAAATAGTCATACTATAGCATGTCGAAAATATTCTTAAAAAAATGTCATAGTATAGAATGTCGAAAATGTTCATGAAAAAAGGCTTAGTATAGTCTGTCGATTCATTTGGTGGAAAAAAAACTCAGTTTAAAATTTCGTCAATTTTCAAAAAGTCATACTATATGATTTTTTAAAAATTTCAAATTTTAAAATTTTAATTTTCACAAATTATGACTATAGATGACTT
>CAKAOJ020000344.1:860000-1134507 GCA_916701645.2 Sebastolobus alascanus | reverse complement strand
ATTTGACATGACTTTTTTTCATGAAAATTTTCGAAAATATTCGTAAAAAAATGTCATAGTATAGAATGTCGAAAATTTTAATGAAAACAGGCATAGTATAGTGTGTCGATTAATTTGGTGTAAAAAAAACTCAGTTTAAATTTTCGTCAATTTTCATGAAAAGTCATACTATAGTATGACTTTTTTTTGAAAATGTCGAAATTTTAAACTGAGTTTTTTTTCCACCAAATGAATCGACAGACTATACTATGCCTTTTTTCATTAAAATTTTCGACATTCTATACTATGACAATTTTTTACGAATATTTTTGACATGACTTTTTTCATGAAAATTTTCGAAAATATTCGTAAAAAAATGTCATAGTATAGATTGTCGAAAATTTTAATGAAAACAGACATAGTATAGTCTGACGATTCATTTGGTGGAAAAAAAACTCAGTTTAAATTTTCGTCAATTTTCATGAAAAGTCATACTATAGTATGACTTTTTTTCGAAAATGTCGAAATTTTAAACTGAGTTTTTTTTCCACCAAATGAATTGTCGAATTTTTGTTATTATTATTGTTATTATTATTATTGTTATTATTATTGTTATTATTATTATTATTATCATTTTTGTTATTGATATTATTATTATTGTTATTATTTTTATTAATGTTGTTGTTGTTATTATTGTTATTATTGATATTATTATTGTTATTATTATTGTTATTATTTTTGTTGTTATTATTGTTATTATTGTTATTATTATTATTATTAATAATAATAATAATAATAATAATAATAATGTTGTTGTTATTATTATTATTGTTATTATTGATATTATTATTATTATTATTATTTTTATTATTATTATTTCGAAAATGTCGAAATTTTAAACTGAGTTTTTTTTCCACCAAATGAATCGACAGACTATACTATGCCTTTTTTCATTAAAATTTTCGACATTCTATACTATGACAATTTTTTACGAATATTTTTGACATGACTTTTTTCATGAAAATTTTCGAAAATATTCGTAAAAAAATGTCATAGTATAGAATGTCGAAAATTTTAATGAAAAAAGGCATAGTATAGTCTGTCGATTGATTTGGTGTAAAAAAAAACTCAGTTCAAATTTTCGTCAATTTTCATGAAAAGTCATACTATAGTATGACTTTTTTTCGAAAATGTCGAAATTTTAAACTGAGTTTTTTTTCCACCAAATGAACCGACAGACTATACTATGCCTTTTTTCATTAAAATTTTCGACATTCTATACTATGACAATTTTTTACGAATATTTTTGACATGACTTTTTTCATGAAAATTTTCGAAAATATTCGTAAAAAAATGTCATAGTATAGAATGTCGAAAATTTTAATGAAAAAAGGCATAGTATAGTCTGTCGATTGATTTGGTGGAAAAAAAACTCAGTTCAAATTTTCGTCAATTTTCATGAAAAGTCATACTATAGTATGACTTTTTTTCGAAAATGTCGAAATTTTAAACTGAGTTTTTTTTCCACCAAATGAACCGACAGACTATACTATGCCTTTTTTCATTAAAATTTTCGACATTCTATACTATGACAATTTTTTACGAATATTTTTGACATGACTTTTTTCATGAAAATTTTCGAAAATATTCGTAAAAAAATGTCATAGTATAGAATGTCGAAAATTTTAATGAAAACAGGCATAGTATAGTCTGTCGATTCATTTGGTTGAAAAAAAACTCAGTTTAAATTTTCGTCAATTTTCATGAAAAGTCATACTATAGTATGACTTTTTTTCGAAAATGTCGAAATTTTAAACTGAGTTTTTTTTCCACCAAATGAATTGTCGAATTTTTGTTATTATTATTGTTATTATTATTATTGTTATTATTATTGTTATTATTATTATTATTATCATTTTTGTTATTGATATTATTATTATTGTTATTATTTTTATTAATGTTGTTGTTGTTATTATTGTTATTATTGATATTATTATTGTTATTATTATTGTTATTATTTTTGTTGTTATTATTGTTATTATTGTTATTATTATTATTATTATTAATAATAATAATAATAATAATAATAATGTTGTTGTTATTATTATTATTGTTATTATTGATATTATTATTATTATTATTATTTTTATTATTATTATTTCGAAAATGTCGAAATTTTAAACTGAGTTTTTTTTCCACCAAATGAATCGACAGACTATACTATGCCTTTTTTCATTAAAATTTTCGACATTCTATACTATGACAATTTTTTACGAATATTTTTGACATGACTTTTTTCATGAAAATTTTCGAAAATATTCGTAAAAAAATGTCATAGTATAGAATGTCGAAAATTTTAATGAAAAAAGGCATAGTATAGTCTGTCGATTCATTTGGTGGAAAAAAAACTCAGTTTAAATTTTCGTCAATTTTCATGAAAAGTCATACTATAGTATGACTTTTTTTCGAAAATGTCGAAATTTTAAACTGAGTTTTTTTTCCACCAAATGAATCGACAGACTATACTATGCCTTTTTTCATTAAAATTTTCGACATTCTATACTATGACAATTTTTTACGAATATTTTTGACATGACTTTTTTCATGAAAATTTTCGAAAATATTCGTAAAAAAATGTCATAGTATAGAATGTCGAAAATTTTAATGAAAAAAGGCATAGTATAGTCTGTCGATTCATTTGGTGTAAAAAAAACTCAGTTTAAATTTTCGTCAATTTTCATGAAAAGTCATACTATAGTATGACTTTTTTTCGAAAATGTCGAAATTTTAAACTGAGTTTTTTTTCCACCAAATGAATCGACAGACTATACTATGCCTTTTTTCATTAAAATTTTCGACATTCTATACTATGACAATTTTTTACGAATATTTTTGACATGACTTTTTTCATGAAAATTTTCGAAAATATTCGTAAAAAAATGTCATAGTATAGAATGTCGAAAATTTTAATGAAAACAGGCATAGTATAGTCTGTCGATTCATTTGGTTGAAAAAAAACTCAGTTTAAATTTTCGTCAATTTTCATGAAAAGTCATACTATAGTATGACTTTTTTTCGAAAATGTCGAAATTTTAAACTGAGTTTTTTTTCCACCAAATGAATTGTCGAATTTTTGTTATTATTATTGTTATTATTATTATTGTTATTATTATTGTTATTATTATTATTATTATCATTTTTGTTATTGATATTATTATTATTGTTATTATTTTTATTAATGTTGTTGTTGTTATTATTGTTATTATTGATATTATTATTGTTATTATTATTGTTATTATTTTTGTTGTTATTATTGTTATTATTGTTATTATTATTATTATTATTAATAATAATAATAATAATAATAATAATGTTGTTGTTATTATTATTATTGTTATTATTGATATTATTATTATTATTATTATTTTTATTATTATTATTTCGAAAATGTCGAAATTTTAAACTGAGTTTTTTTTCCACCAAATGAATCGACAGACTATACTATGCCTTTTTTCATTAAAATTTTCGACATTCTATACTATGACAATTTTTTACGAATATTTTTGACATGACTTTTTTCATGAAAATTTTCGAAAATATTCGTAAAAAAATGTCATAGTATAGAATGTCGAAAATTTTAATGAAAACAGGCATAGTATAGTCTGTCGATTCATTTGGTGGAAAAAAAACTCAGTTTAAATTTTCGTCAATTTTCATGAAAAGTCATACTATAGTATGACTTTTTTTCGAAAATGTCGAAATTTTAAACTGAGTTTTTTTTCCACCAAATGAATCGACAGACTATACTATGCCTTTTTTCATTAAAATTTTCGACATTCTATACTATGACAATTTTTTAAGAATATTTTTGACATGACTTTTTTCATGAAAATTTTCGAAAATATTCGTAAAAAAATGTCATAGTATAGAATGTCGAAAATTTTAATGAAAACAGGCATAGTATAGTCTGTCGATTCATTTGGTGAAAAAAAACTCAGTTTAAATTTTCGTCAATTTTCATGAAAAGTCATACTATAGTATGACTTTTTTTCGAAAATGTCGAAATTTTAAACTGAGTTTTTTTTCCACCAAATGAATTGTCGAATTTTTGTTATTATTAATGTTATTATTATTATTGTTATTATTATTGTTATTATTCTTATTATTATCATTTTTGTTATTGATATTATTATTATTGTTATTATTTTTATTAATGTTGTTGTTGTTATTATTGTTATTATTGATATTATTATTGTTATTATTATTGTTATTATTTTTGTTGTTATTATTGTTATTATTGTTATTATTATTAATAATAATAATAATAATAATAATAATGTTGTTGTTATTATTATTATTGTTATTATTGATATTATTATTATTATTATTATTTTTATTATTATTATTTCGAAAATGTCGAAATTTTAAACTGAGTTTTTTTTCCACCAAATGAACCGACAGACTATACTATGCCTTTTTTCATTAAAATTTTCGACATTCTATACTATGACAATTTTTTACGAATATTTTTGACATGACTTTTTTCATGAAAATTTTCGAAAATATTCGTAAAAAAATGTCATAGTATAGAATGTCGAAAATTTTAATGAAAACAGGCATAGTATAGTCTGTTGATTAATTTGGTGTAAAAAAAACTCAGTTTAAATTTTTGTCAATTTTCATGAAAAGTCATACTATAGTATGACTTTTTTTTGAAAATGTCGAAATTTTAAACTGAGTTTTTTTTCCACCAAATGAATTGTCGAATTTTTGTTATTATTATTGTTATTATTATTATTGTTATTATTATTGTTATTATTATTATTATTATCATTTTTGTTATTGATATTATTATTATTGTTATTATTTTTATTAATGTTGTTGTTGTTATTATTGTTATTATTGATATTATTATTGTTATTATTATTATTATTATTTTTGTTGTTATTATTGTTATTATTGTTATTATTATTATTATTATTAATAATAATAATAATAATAATAATAATAATGTTGTTGTTATTATTATTATTGTTATTATTGATATTATTATTATTATTGTTATTATTTTTATTATTATTATTTCGAAAATGTCGAAATTTTAAACTGAGTTTTTTTTCCACCAAATGAATCGACAGACTATACTATGCCTTTTTTCATTAAAATTTTCGACATTCTATACTATGACAATTTTTTACGAATATTTTTGACATGACTTTTTTCATGAAAATTTTCGAAAATATTCGTAAAAAAATGTCATAGTATAGAATGTCGAAAATTTTAATGAAAAAAGGCATAGTATAGTCTGTCGATTCATTTGGTGGAAAAAAAACTCAGTTTAAATTTTCGTCAATTTTCATGAAAAGTCATACTATAGTATGACTTTTTTTCGAAAATGTCGAAATTTTAAACTGAGTTTTTTTTCCACCAAATGAATCGACAGACTATACTATGCCTTTTTTCATTAAAATTTTCGACATTCTATACTATGACAATTTTTTACGAATATTTTTGACATGACTTTTTTCATGAAAATTTTCGAAAATATTCGTAAAAAAATGTCATAGTATAGAATGTCGAAAATTTTAATGAAAAAAGGCATAGTATAGTCTGTCGATTGATTTGGTGTAAAAAAAACTCAGTTCAAATTTTCGTCAATTTTCATGAAAAGTCATACTATAGTATTACTTTTTTTCGAAAATGACGAAATTTTAAACTGAGTTTTTTTTCCACCAAATGAACCGACAGACTATACTATGCCTTTTTTCATTAAAATTTTCGACATTCTATACTATGACAATTTTTTACGAATATTTTCGAATACTTTTTAATGAAAATTTCGACATTTTCATGTAGAAAAGTCATGCTATAGTATGACTTTTTGAAAATTGACGAAAATTTAAACTGAGTTTTTTTTCCACCAAATGAATCGACAGACTATACTATGCCTTTTTTCATTAAAATTTTCGACATTCTATACTATGACATTTTTTTACGAATATTTTCGAAAATTTTCATGAAAAAAGTCATGTCGAAAATATTCGTAAAAAAATGTCATAGTATAGAATGTCGAAAATTTTAATGAAAAAAGGCATAGTATAGTCTGTCGATTCATTTGGTGGAAAAAAAACTCAGTTTAAAATTTCGTCAATTTTCATGAAAAGTCATACTATAGTATGACTTTTTTCTGAAAATGTCGAAATTTTAAACTGAGTTTTTTTTCCACCAAATGAATCGACAGACTATACTATGCCTTTTTTCATTAAAATTTTCGACATTCTATACTATGACATTTTTTTACGAATATTTTCGACATGACTTTTTCATGAAAATTTTCGAAAATATTCGTAAAAAAATGTCATAGTATAGAATGTCGAAAATTTTCATGAAAAAAGGCATAGTATAGTCTGTCGATTCATTTGGTGGAAAAAAAACTCAGTTTAAAATTTCGTCAATTTTCATGAAAAGTCATACTATAGTATGACTTTTTTCTGAAAATTTCGAAATTTTAAACTGAGTTTTTTTTCCACCAAATTAATCGACAGACTATACTATGCCTTTTTTCATGAAAATTTTCGACATTCTATACTATGACATTTTTTTACGAATATTTTCGATATGAGATTTTTTTCCACGAAATTAATCTACATACTATACTATGACGTTTCCCATTAACATTTTCGACATTCTATACTATGACATTTTTTCATGAAAATTTTCGACACACTATAGTATGACTTTTTTTTTCATGAAAATGTTTGACATGAGTTTTTTTTCCACGAAATTAATCTACATACTATACTATGACGTTTCCCATTAACATTTTCGACATTCTATACTATGACATTTTTTCATGAAAATGTTCGACACACTATAGTATGACTTTTTTTTTTTCTTGAACATTTTTGACATGATTTTTTTTTCCACAAAATTAATCTACATACTATACTATGACGTTTCCCGATAAAATTTTCGACATTCTATACTATGACATTTTTTCATGAAAATTTTCGACACACTTTAGTATGACTTTTTTTTTTCATGAAAATTTTCGACATGATTTTTTTTTCCACGAAATTAATCTACATACTATACTATGACGTTTCCCATTAAAATTTTCGACATTCTATCCTATGACTTTTTTTCATAAAAATATTCGACTTAGAATACTATGCCTTTTTTTCATAAAAATGTTTGACATATAATACTATGACTTTCTTTCATAAAAATTTACGACATACTATACTGTGACTTTTTTTCATAAAAATATTCGACATTCAATACTATGACTTTTTTCATAAAAATTTACGACATACAATACTATGACTTTTTTTCATATAAATTTACGACATACAATACTATGACTTTCTTTCATAAAACTTTTCATCATACTATACTATGACTTTTTTTCATAAAATTATAACAGACAATACTATGACTTTTTTCATAAAATTTTTCGACATACAATACTATGCCTTTTTTTCATAAAAAATTACGACATACAATACTATGACTTTTTTTCATAAAAATTTACGACATACAATACTATGACTTTTTTTCATAAAACTTTTCAACATACAATACTTTTACTTTTTTTCATAAAAATTTACAACATACTATACTATGACTTTTTTAATAAAATTTTTCGATATACTATACTATCACTTTATTTCAAAAAAAATTTCAACATACAATACTATGACTTTTTTTCTGAAAATTTTACGAATACAATACTATGCCTTTTTTTCACAAAAATGTAAGAGATACAATACTATGAGTTTTTCAATAAAAATGTACGACATACAATACTATGACTTTTTTTCATAAAAATATTCGACATAAAATACTATGACTTTTTTTTAATAAAAATTTACGACATACTATACTATGACTTTTTTTTCATATAAATTTACGACATACAATACTATGACTTTTTTTCATAAAACTTTTCGACATACTATAATATGACTTTTTTTCAAAAAAAATTTCGACATACAATACTATGTCTTTTTTTCATAAAAAATTTACGACATACAATACTATGACTTTTTTTCATAAAACTTTACGATATACAATACTATGACTTTTTTCCATAAAATTTTTCGACATACAATACGATGACTTTTTTTGCATAACATTTTTTCGACATACTCTACTATGACTTTTTTTCATAAAATTATACGACATACAATACTATGACTTTTTTGCAAAACATTTTTCGACATACTATACTATGACTTTTTTCATAAAATTTTTCAACATACAATACTATGCCTTTTTTCAAATAAATTTACGACATACAATACTATGACTTTTTTTCATATAAATTTACGACATACAATACTATGACTTTTTTTCATAAAACTTTTCGACATACTATACTGCACTTTTTTTTCATTGAAATTTTTCGACATACTATACTATGAGTTTTTTGCATAAAAATTTACGATATACAATACTATGCCTTTTTTTCATAAAAATTTGCAAAATACAATACTATGACTTTTTTTCATAAAAATTTACAACATACAATACTATGACTTTTTCATAAAAATTTACGACATACAATACTATGCCTTTTTTCATAAAAATGTACGACATACTATACTATGACTTTTTTTCATAAAATTTAGACATACAATACTATGACTTTTTTTCATAAAATTTTACGACATACTATACTATGACTTTTTTAATAAAATTTTTCGATATACTATACTATCACTTTATTTCAAAAAAAATTTCAACATACAATACTATGACTTTTTTTCTGAAAATTTTACGAATACAATACTATGCCTTTTTTTCACAAAAATGTAAGAGATACAATACTATGAGTTTTTCAATAAAAATGTACGACATACAATACTATGACTTTTTTTCATAAAAATATTCGACATAAAATACTATGACTTTTTTTTAATAAAAATTTTCGACATACTATACTATGACTTTTTTTCAAAAAAAATTTCGACATACAATACTATGTCTTTTTTTCATAAAAAATTTACGACATACAATACTATGACTTTTTTTCATAAAACTTTACGATATACAATACTATGACTTTTCCATAAAATTTTTCGACATACAATACGATGACTTTTTTTGCATAACATTTTTTCGACATACTCTACTATGACTTTTTTTCATAAAATTATACGACATACAATTCTATGACTTTTTTGCAAAACATTTTTCGACATACTATACTATGACTTTTTTCATAAAATTTTTCAACATACAATACTATGCCTTTTTTCAAATAAATTTACGACATACAATACTATGACTTTTTTTCATATAAATTTACGACATACAATACTATGACTTTTTTTCATAAAACTTTTCGACATACTATACTGCACTTTTTTTTCATTGAAATTTTTCGACATACTATACTATGAGTTTTTTGCATAAAAATTTACGATATACAATACTATGCCTTTTTTTCATAAAAATTTGCAAAATACAATACTATGACTTTTTTTCATAAAAATTTACAACATACAATACTATGACTTTTTCATAAAAATTTACGACATACAATACTATGCCTTTTTTCATAAAAATGTACAACATACTATACTATGACTTTTTTTCATAAAATTTAGACATACAATACTATGACTTTTTTTCATAAAATTTTACGACATACTATACTATGACTTTTTTAATAAAATTTTTCGATATACTATACTATCACTTTATTTCAAAAAAAATTTCAACATACAATACTATGACTTTTTTTCTGAAAATTTTACGAATACAATACTATGCCTTTTTTTCACAAAAATGTAAGAGATACAATACTATGAGTTTTTCAATAAAAATGTACGACATACAATACTATGACTTTTTTTCATAAAAATATTCGACATAAAATACTATGACTTTTTTTTAATAAAAATTTTCGACATACTATACTATGACTTTTTTTCAAAAAAAATTTCGACATACAATACTATGTCTTTTTTTCATAAAAAATTTACGACATACAATACTATGACTTTTTTTCATAAAACTTTACGATATACAATACTATGACTTTTCCATAAAATTTTTCGACATACAATACGATGACTTTTTTTGCATAACATTTTTTCGACATACTCTACTATGACTTTTTTTCATAAAATTATACGACATACAATTCTATGACTTTTTTGCAAAACATTTTTCGACATACTATACTATGACTTTTTTCATAAAATTTTTCAACATACAATACTATGCCTTTTTTCAAATAAATTTACGACATACAATACTATGACTTTTTTTCATATAAATTTACGACATACAATACTATGACTTTTTTTCATAAAACTTTTCGACATACTATACTGCACTTTTTTTTCATTGAAATTTTTCGACATACTATACTATGAGTTTTTTGCATAAAAATTTACGACATACAATACTATGCCTTTTTTTCATAAAAATTTGCAAAATACAATACTATGACTTTTTTTCATAAAAATTTACAACATACAATACTATGACTTTTTCATAAAAATTTACGACATACAATACTATGCCTTTTTTCATAAAAATGTACGACATACTATACTATGACTTTTTTTCATAAAATTTAGACATACAATACTATGATTTTTTTTCATAAAATTTTACGACATACAATACTATGACTTTTTTGCAAAACATTTTTCGACATACAATACTATGACTTTTTTTCATATAAATTTACGACATACAATACTATGACTTTTTTTCATTAAACTTTTCGACATACTATACTGCACTTTTATCCTCAATTTTTTGACATACAATACTATGACTTTTTTTCATAAAAATATTCGACACACAATACTATGCCTTTTTTTCATAAAAATGTACGACATATGATACTATGACTTTCTTTCATAAAAATTTACGACATACAATACTATGACTTTTTTTCATAAAAATTTACCATATACAATACTATGACTTTTTTTCATATAAATTTACGACATACAATACTATGACTTTTTTTCATAAAACTTTTCATCATACTATACTATGACTTTTTTTCATAAACTTTTTCGACATACAATACTATGTCTTTTTTTCATAAAATGTTTCAACATACAATACTATGACTTTTTTTCATAACATTTTACGACATACAATACTATGACTTTTTTTTCATAAAAATGTACGACATACTATACTATGACTTTTTTTACAAAATTTTTTGACATACTATACTATGACTTTTTTTCTGAAAATTTTACGATATACAATACTGTGCCTTTTTTTCATAAAAATGTACGACATACAATACTATGCCTTTTTTTCATAAAAATGTACGATATACTATATTATGATTTTTTTCCATAAAATTTTTCGACATACAATACTATGACTTTTTTTTCATTGAAATTTTTCGACATACTATATTATGACTTTTTTTCATAACATTTTACGACAAAATACTGACTTTTTTGCATAACATTTTTTGACATACAATACTATGACTTTTTTTCATAAAATTTTACGACATACAATAGTATGACTTTTTTCATAAAATTTTTGACATACAATACTATGCCTTTTTTCATAAAAATGTACGATATACTATATTATGATTTTTTTCCATAAAAATTTTCGACATACAATACTATGACTTTTTTTTCATTGAAATTTTTCGACATACTATATTATGACTTTTTTTCATAACATTTTACGACAAAATACTGACTTTTTTGCATAACATTTTTTGACATACAATACTATGACTTTTTTCATAAAATTTTACGACATACAATAGTATGACTTTTTTCCTAAATTTTTGACTACAATACTATGCCTTTTTTTCAAATAAATTTACGACATACAATACTATGACTTTTTTTCATATAAATTTACGAAATACAATACTATGACTTTCTTTCATAAAACTTTTCATCATACTATACTATGACTTTTTTTCATAAAATTATAACAGACAATACTATGACTTTTTTCATAAAATTTTTCGACATACAATACTATGCCTTTTTTTCACAAAAAATTACGACATACAATACTATGACTTTTTTTCATAAAAATTTACGACATACAATACTATGACTTTTTTTCATAAAACTTTTCAACATACAATACTTTTACTTTTTTTCGTGAAAATTTACAACATACAATACTATGACTTTTTTAATAAAATTTTTCGATATACTATACTATGACTTTTTTTCAAAAAAAATTTCAACATACAATACTATGACTTTTTTCTGAAAATTTTACGAATACAGTACTATGCCTTTTTTTCACAAAAATGTAAGAGTTACAATACTATGAGTTTTTCAATAAAAATGTACGACATACAATACTATGACTTTTTTTCATAAAAATATTCGACATAAAATACTATGACTTTTTTTTAATAAAAATTTACGACATACTATACTATGACTTTTTTTTCATATAAATTTACGACATACAATACTATGACTTTTTTTCATAAAACTTTTCAACATACTATACTATGACTTTTTTCCATAAAATTTTTCGAAATACAATACGACGACTTTTTTTGCATAACATTTTTTCGACATACTCTACTATGACTTTTTTTCATAAAATTATACGACATACAATACTATGACTTTTTTGCAAAACATTTTTCGACATACTATACTATGACTTTTTTCATAAAATTTTTCAACATACAATACTATGCCTTTTTTCAAATAAATTTACGACATACAATACTATGACTTTTTTTCATATAAATTTACGACATACAATACTATGACTTTTTTTCATAAAACTTTTCGACATACTATACTGCACTTTTTTTTCATTGAAATTTTTCGACATACTATACTATGAGTTTTTTGCATAAAAATTTACGACATACAATACTATGCCTTTTTTTCATAAAAATTTGCAAAATACAATACTATGACTTTTTTTCATAAAAATTTACAACATACAATACTATGACTTTTTCATAAAAATTTACGACATACAATACTATGCCTTTTTTCATAAAAATGTACGACATACTATACTATGACTTTTTTTCATAAAATTTAGACATACAATACTATGACTTTTTTTCATAAAATTTTACGACATACTATACTATGAATTTTTTTCATACAATTCTTCGACATACTATACTATGACTTTTTTTATAAAATTTTTCAACACACTATACTATGACTTTTTTTCTGAAAATTTTACGAATACAAAACTATGCCTTTTTTTCACAAAAATGTAAGAGATACAATACTATGAGTTTTTCAATAAAAATGTACGACATACAATACTATGACTTTTTTTCATAAAAATATTCGACATAAAATACTATGACTTTTTTTCATAAAAATTTACGACATACTATACTATGTCTTTTTTTTCATTTAAATTTACGACATACAATAATATGACTTTTTTTCATAAAACTTTTCGACATACTATACTATGACTTTTTTTCAAAAAAAATTTCGACATACAATACTATGTCTTTTTTTCATAAAAATTTACGACATACAATACTATGACTTTTTTGCATAACATTTTTTCGACATACTATAATGACTTTTTTTCATAAAATTTTACGACATACAATACTATGACTTTTTTGCAAAACATTTTTCGACATACAATACTATGACTTTTTTTCATATAAATTTACGACATACAATACTATGACTTTTTTTCATTAAACTTTTCGACATACTATACTGCACTTTTATCCTCAATTTTTTGACATACAATACTATGACTTTTTTTCATAAAAATATTCGACACACAATACTATGCCTTTTTTTCATAAAAATGTACGACATATGATACTATGACTTTCTTTCATAAAAATTTACGACATACAATACTATGACTTTTTTTCATAAAAATTTACCATATACAATACTATGACTTTTTTTCATATAAATTTACGACATACAATACTATGACTTTTTTTCATAAAACTTTTCATCATACTATACTATGACTTTTTTTCATAAACTTTTTCGACATACAATACTATGTCTTTTTTTCATAAAATGTTTCAACATACAATACTATGACTTTTTTTCATAACATTTTACGACATACAATACTATGACTTTTTTTTCATAAAAATGTACGACATACTATACTATGACTTTTTTTACAAAATTTTTTGACATACTATACTATGACTTTTTTTCTGAAAATTTTACGATATACAATACTGTGCCTTTTTTTCATAAAAATGTACGACATACAATACTATGCCTTTTTTTCATAAAAATGTACGATATACTATATTATGATTTTTTTCCATAAAATTTTTCGACATACAATACTATGACTTTTTTTTCATTGAAATTTTTCGACATACTATATTATGACTTTTTTTCATAACATTTTACGACAAAATACTGACTTTTTTGCATAACATTTTTTGACATACAATACTATGACTTTTTTTCATAAAATTTTACGACATACAATAGTATGACTTTTTTCATAAAATTTTTGACATACAATACTATGCCTTTTTTCAAATAAATTTACGACATACAATACTATGACTTTTTTTCATATAAATTTACGAAATACAATACTATGACTTTCTTTCATAAAACTTTTCATCATACTATACTATGACTTTTTTTCATAAAATTATAACAGACAATACTATGACTTTTTTCATAAAATTTTTCGACATACAATACTATGCCTTTTTTTCACAAAAAATTACGACATACAATACTATGACTTTTTTTCATAAAAATTTACGACATACAATACTATGACTTTTTTTCATAAAACTTTTCAACATACAATACTTTTACTTTTTTTCATAAAAATTTACAACATACAATACTATGACTTTTTTAATAAAATTTTTCGATATACTATACTATCACTTTATTTCAAAAAAAATTTCAACATACAATACTATGACTTTTTTTCTGAAAATTTTACGAATACAGTACTATGCCTTTTTTTCACAAAAATGTAAGAGTTACAATACTATGAGTTTTTCAATAAAAATGTACGACATACAATACTATGACTTTTTTTCATAAAAATATTCGACATAAAATACTATGACTTTTTTTTAATAAAAATTTACGACATACTATACTATGACTTTTTTTTCATATAAATTTACGACATACAATACTATGACTTTTTTTCATAAAACTTTTCGACATACTATAATATGACTTTTTTTCAAAAAAAATTTCGACATACAATACTATGTCTTTTTTTCATAAAAAATTTACGACATACAATACTATGACTTTTTTTCATAAAACTTTACGATATACAATACTATGACTTTTTTCCATAAAATTTTTCGACATACAATACGATGACTTTTTTTGCATAACATTTTTTCGACATACTCTACTATGACTTTTTTTCATAAAATTATACGACATACAATACTATGACTTTTTTGCAAAACATTTTTCGACATACTATACTATGACTTTTTTCATAAAATTTTTCAACATACAATACTATGCCTTTTTTCAAATAAATTTACGACATACAATACTATGACTTTTTTTCATATAAATTTACGACATACAATACTATGACTTTTTTTCATAAAACTTTTCGACATACTATACTGCACTTTTTTTTCATTGAAATTTTTCGACATACTATACTATGAGTTTTTTGCATAAAAATTTACGATATACAATACTATGCCTTTTTTTCATAAAAATTTGCAAAATACAATACTATGACTTTTTTTCATAAAAATTTACAACATACAATACTATGACTTTTTCATAAAAATTTACGACATACAATACTATGCCTTTTTTCATAAAAATGTACGACATACTATACTATGACTTTTTTTCATAAAATTTAGACATACAATACTATGACTTTTTTTCATAAAATTTTACGACATACTATACTATGACTTTTTTAATAAAATTTTTCGATATACTATACTATCACTTTATTTCAAAAAAAATTTCAACATACAATACTATGACTTTTTTTCTGAAAATTTTACGAATACAATACTATGCCTTTTTTTCACAAAAATGTAAGAGATACAATACTATGAGTTTTTCAATAAAAATGTACGACATACAATACTATGACTTTTTTTCATAAAAATATTCGACATAAAATACTATGACTTTTTTTTAATAAAAATTTTCGACATACTATACTATGACTTTTTTTCAAAAAAAATTTCGACATACAATACTATGTCTTTTTTTCATAAAAAATTTACGACATACAATACTATGACTTTTTTTCATAAAACTTTACGATATACAATACTATGACTTTTCCATAAAATTTTTCGACATACAATACGATGACTTTTTTTGCATAACATTTTTTCGACATACTCTACTATGACTTTTTTTCATAAAATTATACGACATACAATTCTATGACTTTTTTGCAAAACATTTTTCGACATACTATACTATGACTTTTTTCATAAAATTTTTCAACATACAATACTATGCCTTTTTTCAAATAAATTTACGACATACAATACTATGACTTTTTTTCATATAAATTTACGACATACAATACTATGACTTTTTTTCATAAAACTTTTCGACATACTATACTGCACTTTTTTTTCATTGAAATTTTTCGACATACTATACTATGAGTTTTTTGCATAAAAATTTACGATATACAATACTATGCCTTTTTTTCATAAAAATTTGCAAAATACAATACTATGACTTTTTTTCATAAAAATTTACAACATACAATACTATGACTTTTTCATAAAAATTTACGACATACAATACTATGCCTTTTTTCATAAAAATGTACAACATACTATACTATGACTTTTTTTCATAAAATTTAGACATACAATACTATGACTTTTTTTCATAAAATTTTACGACATACTATACTATGACTTTTTTAATAAAATTTTTCGATATACTATACTATCACTTTATTTCAAAAAAAATTTCAACATACAATACTATGACTTTTTTTCTGAAAATTTTACGAATACAATACTATGCCTTTTTTTCACAAAAATGTAAGAGATACAATACTATGAGTTTTTCAATAAAAATGTACGACATACAATACTATGACTTTTTTTCATAAAAATATTCGACATAAAATACTATGACTTTTTTTTAATAAAAATTTTCGACATACTATACTATGACTTTTTTTCAAAAAAAATTTCGACATACAATACTATGTCTTTTTTTCATAAAAAATTTACGACATACAATACTATGACTTTTTTTCATAAAACTTTACGATATACAATACTATGACTTTTCCATAAAATTTTTCGACATACAATACGATGACTTTTTTTGCATAACATTTTTTCGACATACTCTACTATGACTTTTTTTCATAAAATTATACGACATACAATTCTATGACTTTTTTGCAAAACATTTTTCGACATACTATACTATGACTTTTTTCATAAAATTTTTCAACATACAATACTATGCCTTTTTTCAAATAAATTTACGACATACAATACTATGACTTTTTTTCATATAAATTTACGACATACAATACTATGACTTTTTTTCATAAAACTTTTCGACATACTATACTGCACTTTTTTTTCATTGAAATTTTTCGACATACTATACTATGAGTTTTTTGCATAAAAATTTACGACATACAATACTATGCCTTTTTTTCATAAAAATTTGCAAAATACAATACTATGACTTTTTTTCATAAAAATTTACAACATACAATACTATGACTTTTTCATAAAAATTTACGACATACAATACTATGCCTTTTTTCATAAAAATGTACGACATACTATACTATGACTTTTTTTCATAAAATTTAGACATACAATACTATGATTTTTTTTCATAAAATTTTACGACATACAATACTATGACTTTTTTGCAAAACATTTTTCGACATACAATACTATGACTTTTTTTCATATAAATTTACGACATACAATACTATGACTTTTTTTCATTAAACTTTTCGACATACTATACTGCACTTTTATCCTCAATTTTTTGACATACAATACTATGACTTTTTTTCATAAAAATATTCGACACACAATACTATGCCTTTTTTTCATAAAAATGTACGACATATGATACTATGACTTTCTTTCATAAAATTTACGACATACAATACTATGACTTTTTTTCATAAAATTTACCATATACAATACTATGACTTTTTTTCATATAAATTTACGACATACAATACTATGACTTTTTTTCATAAAACTTTTCATCATACTATACTATGACTTTTTTTCATAAACTTTTTCGACATACAATACTATGTCTTTTTTTCATAAAATGTTTCAACATACAATACTATGACTTTTTTTCATAACATTTTACGACATACAATACTATGACTTTTTTTTCATAAAAATGTACGACATACTATACTATGACTTTTTTTACAAAATTTTTTGACATACTATACTATGACTTTTTTCTGAAAATTTTACGATATACAATACTGTGCCTTTTTTTCATAAAATGTTCGACATACAATACTATGCCTTTTTTTCATAAAAATGTACGATATACTATATTATGATTTTTTTCCATAAAATTTTTCGACATACAATACTATGACTTTTTTTCATTGAAATTTTTCGACATACTATATTATGACTTTTTTTCATAACATTGTACGACATACTATACTATGACTTTTTTTCATAAAATTTAGACATACAATACTATGACTTTTTTCATAAAATTTACGACATACTATACTATGACTTTTTTAATAAAATTTTTCGATATACTATACTATCACTTCATTTCAAAAAAAATTTCAACATACAATACTATGACTTTTTTTCTGAAAATTTTACGAATACAATACTATGCCTTTTTTTCACAAAAATGTAAGAGATACAATACTATGAGTTTTTCAATAAAAATGTACGACATACAATACTATGACTTTTTTTCATAAAAATATTCGACATAAAATACTATGACTTTTTTTAATAAAATTTACGACATACTATACTATGACTTTTTTTTCATATAAATTTAAGACATACAATACTATGACTTTTTTTCATAAAACTTTTCGACATACTATACTATGACTTTTTTTCAAAAAAAATTTCGACATACAATACTATGTCTTTTTTTCATAAAAATTTACGACATACAATACTATGACTTTTTTGCATAAAATTTTTCGACATACAATACGATGACTTTTTTTCATAAAATTATACGACATACAATACTATGACTTTTTTGCAAAACATTTTTCGACATACTATACTATGACTTTTTTCATAAAATTTTTCAACATACAATACTATGCCTTTTTTCAAATAAATTTACGACATACAATACTATGACTTTTTTTCATATAAATTTACGACATACAATACTATGACTTTTTTTCATAAAACTTTTCGACATACTATACTGCACTTTTTTTTCATTGAAATTTTTCGACATACTATACTATGAGTTTTTTGCATAAAAATTTACGATATACAATACTATGCCTTTTTTTCATAAAAATTTGCAAAATACAATACTATGACTTTTTTTCATAAAAATTTACAACATACAATACTATGACTTTTTCATAAAAATTTACGACATACAATACTATGCCTTTTTTCATAAAAATGTACGACATACTATACTATGACTTTTTTTCATAAAATTTAGACATACAATACTATGACTTTTTTTCATAAAATTTTACGACATACTATACTATGACTTTTTTAATAAAATTTTTCGATATACTATACTATCACTTTATTTCAAAAAAAATTTCAACATACAATACTATGACTTTTTTTCTGAAAATTTTACGAATACAATACTATGCCTTTTTTTCACAAAAATGTAAGAGATACAATACTATGAGTTTTTCAATAAAAATGTACGACATACAATACTATGACTTTTTTTCATAAAAATATTCGACATAAAATACTATGACTTTTTTTTAATAAAAATTTTCGACATACTATACTATGACTTTTTTTCAAAAAAAATTTCGACATACAATACTATGTCTTTTTTTCATAAAAAATTTACGACATACAATACTATGACTTTTTTTCATAAAACTTTACGATATACAATACTATGACTTTTCCATAAAATTTTTCGACATACAATACGATGACTTTTTTTGCATAACATTTTTTCGACATACTCTACTATGACTTTTTTTCATAAAATTATACGACATACAATTCTATGACTTTTTTGCAAAACATTTTTCGACATACTATACTATGACTTTTTTCATAAAATTTTTCAACATACAATACTATGCCTTTTTTCAAATAAATTTACGACATACAATACTATGACTTTTTTTCATATAAATTTACGACATACAATACTATGACTTTTTTTCATAAAACTTTTCGACATACTATACTGCACTTTTTTTTCATTGAAATTTTTCGACATACTATACTATGAGTTTTTTGCATAAAAATTTACGATATACAATACTATGCCTTTTTTTCATAAAAATTTGCAAAATACAATACTATGACTTTTTTTCATAAAAATTTACAACATACAATACTATGACTTTTTCATAAAAATTTACGACATACAATACTATGCCTTTTTTCATAAAAATGTACAACATACTATACTATGACTTTTTTTCATAAAATTTAGACATACAATACTATGACTTTTTTTCATAAAATTTTACGACATACTATACTATGACTTTTTTAATAAAATTTTTCGATATACTATACTATCACTTTATTTCAAAAAAAATTTCAACATACAATACTATGACTTTTTTTCTGAAAATTTTACGAATACAATACTATGCCTTTTTTTCACAAAAATGTAAGAGATACAATACTATGAGTTTTTCAATAAAAATGTACGACATACAATACTATGACTTTTTTTCATAAAAATATTCGACATAAAATACTATGACTTTTTTTTAATAAAAATTTTCGACATACTATACTATGACTTTTTTTCAAAAAAAATTTCGACATACAATACTATGTCTTTTTTTCATAAAAAATTTACGACATACAATACTATGACTTTTTTTCATAAAACTTTACGATATACAATACTATGACTTTTCCATAAAATTTTTCGACATACAATACGATGACTTTTTTTGCATAACATTTTTTCGACATACTCTACTATGACTTTTTTTCATAAAATTATACGACATACAATTCTATGACTTTTTTGCAAAACATTTTTCGACATACTATACTATGACTTTTTTCATAAAATTTTTCAACATACAATACTATGCCTTTTTTCAAATAAATTTACGACATACAATACTATGACTTTTTTTCATATAAATTTACGACATACAATACTATGACTTTTTTTCATAAAACTTTTCGACATACTATACTGCACTTTTTTTTCATTGAAATTTTTCGACATACTATACTATGAGTTTTTTGCATAAAAATTTACGACATACAATACTATGCCTTTTTTTCATAAAAATTTGCAAAATACAATACTATGACTTTTTTTCATAAAAATTTACAACATACAATACTATGACTTTTTCATAAAAATTTACGACATACAATACTATGCCTTTTTTCATAAAAATGTACGACATACTATACTATGACTTTTTTTCATAAAATTTAGACATACAATACTATGATTTTTTTTCATAAAATTTTACGACATACTATACTATGAATTTTTTTCATACAATTCTTCGACATACTATACTATGACTTTTTTTATAAAATTTTTCAACACACTATACTATGACTTTTTTTCTGAAAATTTTACGAATACAAAACTATGCCTTTTTTTCACAAAAATGTAAGAGATACAATACTATGAGTTTTTCAATAAAAATGTACGACATACAATACTATGACTTTTTTTCATAAAAATATTCGACATAAAATACTATGACTTTTTTTCATAAAAATTTACGACATACTATACTATGACTTTTTTTCATATAAATTTACGACATACAATACTATCACTTTTTTTCATAAAACTTTTCGACATACAATACTATGACTTTTTTTCATATAAATTTACGACATACAATACTATGACTTTTTTTCATAAAACTTTTCATCATACTATACTATGACTTTTTTTCATAAACTTTTTCGACATACAATACTATGTCTTTTTTTCATAAAATGTTTCAACATACAATACTATGACTTTTTTTCATAACATTTTACGACATACAATACTATGACTTTTTTTTCATAAAAATGTACGACATACTATACTATGACTTTTTTTACAAAATTTTTTGACATACTATACTATGACTTTTTTTCTGAAAATTTTACGATATACAATACTGTGCATTTTTTTCATAAAAATGTACGACATACAATACTATGCCTTTTTTTCATAAAAATGTACGATATACTATATTATGACATTTTTCCATAAAATTTTTCGACATACAATACTATGACTTTTTTTTCATTGAAATTTTTCGACATACTATATTATGACTTTTTTTCATAACATTTTACGACAAAATACTATGACTTTTTTGCATAACATTTTTTGACATACAATACTATGACTTTTTTTCATAAAATTTTACGACATACAATAGTATGACTTTTTTCATAAAATTTTCGACATACAATACTATGCCTTTTTTCAAATAAATTTACGACATACAATACTATGACTTTTTTTCATATAAATTTAAGAAATACAATACTATGACTTTCTTTCATAAAACTTTTCATCATACTATACTATGACTTTTTTTCATAAAATTATAACAGACAATACTATGACTTTTTTTCATAACATTTTTCGACATACAATACTATGCCTTTTTTTCATAAAAAATTACGACATACAATACTATGACTTTTTTTCATAAAAATTTACGACATACAATACTATGACTTTTTTTCATAAAACTTTTCAACATACAATACTTCTACTTTTTTTCATAAAAATTTACAACATACAATACTATGACTTTTTATCATAAAAATTTACGACATACAATACTATGAATTTTTTTCATAAAAATTTACGACATACTATACTATGACTTTTTTAATAAAATTTTTCGATATACTATACTATCACTTTATTTCAAAAAAAATTTCAACATACAATACTATGACTTTTTTTCTGAAAATTTTACGAATACAATACTCTGCCTTTATTTCACAAAAATGTAAGAGATACAATACTATGAGTTTTTCAATAAAAACGTACGACATACAATACTATGACTTTTTTTCATAAAAATATTCGACATAAAATACTATGACTTTTTTTTAATAAAAATTTACGACATACTATACTATGACTTTTTTTTCATATAAATTTACGACATACAATACTATGACTTTTTTTCATAAAACTTTTCGACATACTATACTATGACTTTTTTTCAAAAAAAATTTCGACATACAATACTATGTCTTTTTTTCATAAAAAATTTACGACATACAATACTATGACTTTTTTTCATAAAACTTTACGATATACAATACTATGACTTTTTTCCATAAAATTTTTCGACATACAATACGATGACTTTTTTTGCATAACATTTTTTCGACATACTCTACTATGACTTTTTTTCATAAAATTATACGACATACAATACTATGACTTTTTTGCAAAACATTTTTCGACATACAATACTATGACTTTTTTTCATAAAACTTTTCGACATACTATACTGCACTTTTTTTTCATAAAATTTTTCAACATACAATACTATGCCTTTTTTCAAATAAATTTACGACATACAATACTATGACTTTTTTTCATATAAATTTACGACATACAATACTATGACTTTTTTTCATAAAACTTTTCGACATACTATACTGCACTTTTTTTTCATTGAAATTTTTCGACATACTATACTATGAGTTTTTTGCATAAAAATTTACGACATACAATACTATGCCTTTTTTTCATAAAAATTTGCAAAATACAATACTATGACTTTTTTTCATAAAAATTTACAACATACAATACTATGACTTTTTCATAAAAATTTACGACATACAATACTATGCCTTTTTTCATAAAAATGTACGACATACTATACTATGACTTTTTTTCATAAAAATTTACGACATACAATACTATGACTTTTTTTCATAAAACTTTTCAACATACAATACTTCTACTTTTTTTCATAAAAATTTACAACATACAATACTATGACTTTTTATCATAAAAATTTACGACATACAATACTATGAATTTTTTTCATAAAAATTTACGACATACTATACTATGACTTTTTTAATAAAATTTTTCGATATACTATACTATCACTTTATTTCAAAAAAAATTTCAACATACAATACTATGACTTTTTTTCTGAAAATTTTACGAATACAATACTATGCCTTTTTTTCACAAAAATGTAAGAGATACAATACTATGAGTTTTTCAATAAAAATGTACGACATACAATACTATGACTTTTTTTCATAAAAATATTCGACATAAAATACTATGACTTTTTTTAATAAAAATTTACGACATACTATACTATGACTTTTTTTTCATATAAATTTACGACATACAATACTATGACTTTTTTTCATAAAACTTTTCGACATACTATACTATGACTTTTTTTCAAAAAAAATTTCGACATACAATACTATGTCTTTTTTTCATAAAAAATTTACGACATACAATACTATGACTTTTTTTCATAAAACTTTACGATATACAATACTATGACTTTTTTCCATAAAATTTTTCGACATACAATACGATGACTTTTTTTGCATAACATTTTTTCGACATACTCTACTATGACTTTTTTTCATAAAATTATACGACATACAATACTATGACTTTTTTGCAAAACATTTTTCGACATACAATACTATGACTTTTTTTCATAAAACTTTTCGACATACTATACTGCACTTTTTTTTCATAAAATTTTTCAACATAAAATACTATGCCTTTTTTCAAATAAATTTACGACATACAATACTATGACTTTTTTTCATATAAATTTACGACATACAATACTATGACTTTTTTTCATAAAACTTTTCGACATACTATACTGCACTTTTTTTTCATTGAAATTTTTCGACATACTATACTATGAGTTTTTTGCATAAAAATTTACGACATACAATACTATGCCTTTTTTTCATAAAAATTTGCAAAATACAATACTATGACTTTTTTTCATAAAAATTTACAACAAACAATACTATGACTTTTTCATAAAAATTTACGACATACAATACTATGCCTTTTTTCATAAAAATGTACGACATACTATACTTTGACTTTTTTTCATAAAATTTAGACATACAATACTATGACTTTTTTTCATAAAATTTTACGACATACTATACTATGAATTTTTTTCATACAATTTTTCGACATACAATACTATGACTTTTTTGCATAAAAATTTACGACATACAATACTATGACTTTTTTGCATAAAATTCTTCGACATACTATACTATGACTTTTTTTATAAAATTTTTCAACACACTATACTATGACTTTTTTTCTGAAAATTTTACGAATACAAAACTATGCCTTTTTTTCACAAAAATGTAAGAGATACAATACTATGAGTTTTTCAATAAAAATGTACGACATACAATACTATGACTTTTTTTCATAAAAATATTCGACATAAAATACTATGACTTTTTTTCGTAAAAATTTACGACATACTATACTATGACTTTTTTTTTCATATAAATTTACGACATACAATACTATGACTTTTTTTCATAAAACTTTTCGACATACTATACTATGACTTTTTTTCAAAAAAAATTTCGACATACAATACTATGTCTTTTTTTCATAAAAATTTACGACATACAATACTATGACTTTTTTGCATAACATTTTTTCGACATACTATAATGACTTTTTTTCATAAAATTTTACGACATACAATACTATGACTTTTTTGCAAAACATTTTTCGACATACAATACTATGACTTTTTTTCATATAAATTTACGACATACAATACTATGACTTTTTTTCATTAAACTTTTCGACATACTATACTGCACTTTTTTCCTCAATTTTTTGACATACAATACTTTGACTTTTTTTCATAAAAATATTCGACACACAATACTATGCCTTTTTTTCATAAAAATGTACGACATATGATACTATGACTTTCTTTCATAAAAATTTACGACATACAATACTATGACTTTCTTTCATAAAAATTTACGACATACAATACTATGACTTTTTTTCATAAAAATTTACGATATACAATACTATGACTTTTTTTCATATAAATTTACGACATACAATACTATGACTTTTTTTCATAAAACTTTTCATCATACTATACTATGACTTTTTTTCATAAACTTTTTCGACATACAATACTATGTTTTTTTTTCATAAAATGTTTCAACATACAATACTATGACTTTTTTTCATAACATTTTACGACATACAATACTATGACTTTTTTTTCATAAAAATGTACGACATACTATACTATGACTTTTTTTACAAAATTTTTTGACATACTATACTATGACTTTTTTTCTGAAAATTTTACGATATACAACACTGTGCATTTTTTTCATAAAAATGTACGACATACAATACTATGCCTTTTTTTCATAAAAATGTACGATATACTATATTATGACTTTTTTCCATAAAATTTTTCGACATACAATACTATGACTTTTTTTTCATTGAAATTTTTCGACATACTATATTATGACTTTTTTTCATAACATTTTACGACAAAATACTGACTTTTTTGCATAACATTTTTTGACATACAATACTATGACTTTTTTTCATAAAATTTTACGACATACAATAGTATGACTTTTTTCATAAAATTTTCGACATACAATACTATGCCTTTTTTCAAATAAATTTACGACATACAATAATATGACTTTTTTTCATATAAATTTACGAAATACAATACTATGACTTTTTTTCATAAAACTTTTCGACATACTATACTGCACTTTTTTCCACAAAATTTTTCGACATACAAAATACTATGACTTTTTTTCATAAAAATATTCGACATACAATACTATGCCTTTTTTTCATAAAAATTTACGACATATAATACTATGACTTTCTTTCATAAAATCTTTCGACATACTATACTATGACTTTTTTTCATGAAATTTTTGCAAAAGTACTTTACAATGACTTTTTTTCATGACATTTTTCGACAAACAATACCATGCCTTTTTTTCATAAAAAATTTCGACATACTATACTATGACTTTTTTTCATAACATTTTTCGACATACAATACTATGACTTTTTTTCATAGAATTTTCGACATACTATACTATGACTTTTTTTCATATAATTTTTCGACATACTATACTATGACTTTTTTTCATGAAATTTTTGCAAAAATACTATACTATGACTTTTTTTCATACAAATTTCCGACATACTATACTATGACTTTTTAATGAAATTTTTCGACATACTATACTATCAATTTTTTATGAAATTTTTCGACAAACTATACTATAACCTTTTTTCATAAAATTTTCGACGTACTATTCTATGACTTTTTTTCATTACATTTTTCGACATACTATACTATGTCTTTTTTTCTCACTTTGTACGACATGCTATACTATGACTTTTTCATGACTTTTTTCGATGACTTAACTATGACTTATTTCAACATGCTATACTTACTTTATATTACTTTTTTTGACATACCATACTATGACTTTTTTTGTCATACTACAGACTTTTTTTCGACATACTAACTATGACTTTTTATGACATTTTTCACTACATTTTTTATGGCATTCTACATTATGACATTTATGACTTTTTGCAGCATAGTGTACTATTTTCATGACATACTACATAATGACATTTTTATAGTATACTTTACTATGACAATTTCATCACATACTATATCATGACATTTTTATGGCATTCTATACTATGACTTGGTTGGTACCATTGCGTTGGGACCAAGACATCTGTGAGAGAAACAGGTTTTCATCTTGAAATAACTTTAGGCTGCTGCTGTAACCAGTCACACCCACATATGATCACTTTGAGCATTTTTCAACACTATTAAATAATTAGATATTAAATAATAATAAGTATTTTGGAATAAAGAAAAGAAAACCAAACAAAAAGAAAAGTCATGAGACTTGTGTGAAGTGAAGTTAGTTCAGGTAGACTAAATACTGGGTCACCAGGGCAGCACCATCACTCTCAATTAGAGATTATTGTCTGAGGGAGAACAGTGACTTCTAGTTCTGTTTTTAACCACATCTCTGTTTAATCAGCTGATGCACACTTAGGCCTACAGCTCAGCTGCCTGAGGATCACAGGCATTTTGACAACTCCAATGTGTGTGCAAATGTAATGGGATTTTTACTTTACACTGAATCAATTAAACCCAGATGATGTTTAATATTGATTTCTTTCCAGGTGTGTAAAGGTGTAATGACAATTTCTGTGTTCTCAACTTTGACTTGACAGATGAAAGTGCAGTGGTTAGATATGCAGGTATCAGTGTCTTTGACCGACAGACTGAACTCCTCGTCTGGGTGGGTTTGTTCTTCGTCACTGAGCTGGATTAGACATGAACGTAAAATCTGTTTCACCTCTACTCCCTTTTAAATAGGATTTGTGCTCAGGGTCTTTGAACAGTCCCAGCCTGAAGCCCTGAAGGACAGGAAGTGGGTTTAAACAGGCCTAAATAGGACTACATTTTATGTTTTGGTTCAAATGTTTCTGCAATTGGGCCACCTACTTGTTTGTACCATCTTACTTTCATTCAACACATTTTTCTTTTTGCAAAGTTTCCTTTGCATAAAATATGAGTAGTCCTGTCTGGCCAAAAACCCAAGCTTTCCTGACTTGACAGTTGCACTATAGCAACTGCACAAAGTTTAAAACTAAAAGTTAATTCAGCCATAGATTGTGGATGCAGGTAAGATAATGAATTGTAAGCTTTGTTATCTGATTCTAAATGTCAAATGTAGAATAATTGTAATAAAATGCCAAAACCCGAAGTTCTTGTGAGGCCGAACACATTCATTTACCTACACCAGAGTCTAATCTAGAGGGGCTTTTCTCTATACAGTATAATTGAATATGCCTAAACTACTTTAACAAAAAATACCGAACCTCTTTCCAGATTCCTGTCATAACAGTCCATTATTTCCTTTAATTTTGCTGCCCACACAATATATGTACAATTGTTTTGCCTCAGTTCTCACAAACGAGTTTCAACGTGCAAAACACTTAATGCAAAGAGCCAAACTGACTTGCTAAATTCTCACATTTAAACACAAAATGCTGAACTTTCATACAAAATTCAAAACCCTAAATCATGTGCTCAGTCCTCAGAATATAGACACTTCATATAAGCTTCACATTAGCAAAAGTGTCAAGATCAATACAGACAAGAAAAAGTAAATTGATGCAGTTAAGTACAGTCACAATCTTCTTACGTTATAAGAATGTATGATTTGCTAAGATAAAAGTATACCATTTGGTGTTGAAATTGAAACTGGCTCATTATGTGTTAATCTGCAAACCACAGTGTGACAGTGAGGCTGCTTGCACTCACCTGCTTCTGTGCATTTCCGCCCCTTTTCCTCTCATAATTAAATGGCCTATTTTCAGAAGCTACATTGATGCAAGAAGCTTTGTGTTTGTAATCATACATGACTAATTATTTCATCTTAAACAGCTGCTCTGATGTAGTTTCTCTGCTGTCTATCGTTTCTGTCCTCTTTAGCTGCATGATCTAAATCCCTCTTCTCCGTTTCCTCAACCACCCTAAATCCTCTCACCTGAAACATATCCACATTTCTTTCTCACCTGCTCAAGCATGTATGAAAACATTTGTAAAGATCTGGCAGCATTTACAATTAATAGAAACAGTATTTTCTCACACAGTGAAGCTCATATACAGACTAGAGTAGTTCAAAGATTAAGACTTACAGCAGTGTTCTCTTGTGCTCTTAGACACCTACAGGAGACAATCCACTTTCAATCTGCAGCCTGCGTCTGAGCTGGACTGTAACACACAACAGATTGTGTGGCAAAATGAAGTCAAAATTGTTTTGATTTTTACTTTGCTATGCATCTCAGCCTTCATTATTTCTCATCGGTATGATTGAAATAGATTGGACAAGGAAAACAGGACAATTATCCATGAAGAATAGTATCAATTAAGAATCAAGGTTCATATTTTTTGCCCTTTTTATATGAAGTCCTTGAAACCAAGCATGAATTATGTGTTGAACAGTTGAAAGATGCCACTAAAGTTAGCACATCAACAGTAATCACTCCTGCTGCTACTAATAGCTTCTGCCGAGTTGCTCCCTCCAATAATGTCAGGGTGTAATCCTCAACAGCTAATGAACAACCAAGTAGGATTTCAGGTGCAGAATAAACCTCGACCTGATGCCCCAACCTTTTCAATACACCACACTGTAAGAACGAGGGCGACCAAGGGAGAGTCAGAGACTTGAAAGAAAGAAAGTGTGTTCAAGACCCCAACAGGACAGAGATGATTTATATTTGTTCTGGTTGATGGAAGAACAAGGACGAAAGGAAAATATATGTTGGATGCTACCCAACTGGATTTAATTTATTGCCCTCAAGTCCTCATTTGACTCTCTGCTGCAGTAAGAAAGTACGGTGAGTGCTGATATCAATATTAATTGTGTAAGCAAGATGTAAAATACGTATTTAAATATGTAAAATAAGTATTTTGTGTAAAGTGTTATGCAAATTGAAACTGGAAGCTGGCTCATTATTGTATGTGACGGTGCAGCTGCTTGTGCTTTTCCTCTCATAATTAAATGGCCTATTTTCAGCGGCTACATTGATGCAACCAGCTTTGTGTTTGTAATTATAAATGAACAATTATTTAACAGCTGCTCTGATGTAGTTCCTCTGCTGTTTGACAGTTTCTGTCCTCTTTAGCTACATGATCTAAATCCCTCTTCTCCATTTCCTCAACCACCCTAAATCCTCTCATCTGAAACATATCCATATAATTTCTTTCTCACCTGCTCTCGAGCATGTATCAATCTTCTCTAAAGATCTGGATGCATGTGCAGCATCTGCAATGAATAGAAACAGTATGTTGTCACACAGTGAAGCTCATACAGACATAGATTAGTTCAAAGATTATGTGAAGACTTACAGCAGTGTTGTGCTATTAGACACCTAGAGGAGACAATCCACTTTCAATCTGCAGCCTGCGTCTAAGCCGGACTGTCGCTAAACAGATTGTGTGGCAAGATTAAGTCAAAATTGTTGTGATTTTACTTTGCTATGCATGTCAGCATTCACTATTTCTCATAGCAATGATTCAAAATATATAATATATGTAATAAAGTAGTTAAAATTAGCACAATCTTAAACATCTACAGTAGTAAAATGCAACATACACATTAATGCAGCAGCAATATTAATCTAAAAACATCATATTTAATAGTAAAACACTGACAGGGACTATTTTACTGCATACAGTAATGAGTACTTTTAATTTTGATACTAATTTGCTGATACTAATAGAACTGAGCCTGATACTTATATACTTTTACTTGGACCAACAATAACATTTTATCTGTTATAAGATCCTCGCTTTTGTTTAAGTGTTCCACCTGTTGAAACACATATAGAAACAAGTCTAAAAATGTAGGATGAGGTCAGTCATCCGTATTGTAACTCTCTGGTATCAGCAGTCAGTGTTAATTGGATTATGTAGAGTCAGGAAAGCACCGCAGCCAAAAGTATCACTTTCGGTACTACATGTACCAGGTCAGGATGGAGCAGCTTATACGCATGAAATATACACCCGGAAAGACTTAACACAGCGATCCAGTGATCCACTTTACATTTCTTGTCCATGTTGTTGCAGGGAGATGTAGTTTTCTACATGTTGCACAGCATATGAAGGGCCCATCATGCAGTATGATATCAGCAGAGATAAAAATGTTAAATTGCAGAGGGTTAACTTTTGAACAATCTAATACATCCATGATCCATGATAAATGTTCTTGGTTTCAGTCTCTCTGGGTTAAACAAGCAAAAACTCCTTTCTTGAATTGCCTTTTTGCACCAGGCAGGAAGCAGGCCGAGGAATAAACATTTCTTCTGTTTACAATATATTTCAGCATGGGGAATGCTCTCTATAATTCAAATTACAACATCATGCAGGAAGGCAATCTGCTGAATGGAAAAACGTGAGCTAGTGCTTTCCTTCCTCACGGCACCCCAAATCCCTTGGTTTGCGTGATCTTGTGCACACAAGCTTAATTTCCAGGCCTGTCTGTAGCGTCGGAAATAAAAAGCCATCTCCGGTGACTTTTGTCTTTCGAACAGCAGGGTGCAGTATATCACAACATTATTCCTTCTCCACCTCAAACATTTTCTTCCCTGGAAAAAGTAACTCTGCTATCATTCTCTAGAGCAGTAAGTGCACTGAGACAACCATGAGGCAGACCCTGGGGAAATTAGTATACTGGAAAAGTATATGATCAAACAAAGTAACCCATGGAATGCACTCAATATTGATGACTGATGACATACATTATAATAATTTCAGTATAATTTAACTAGTACAAAAAAAAAAAAAAAATCAATCAGCCCCTCTCATTATATGGCCTTTTGTACAAAAATGTGTTTTAATGATTATATAATGTGATGGAAGTCATAACTGCTACTAACAAATAATGGAAACAGGACAAATAAATCTGTAAAAGTCAAATAAAGTAAAAGCTGGGTAGCAGCATCAAGAATAGAAAATGATAGCAGATTTAATGAAAAATACATCCCAATTTTGTTTTTGTGTGTGTGTATTAAAAAAAGTCAAGACTTTACTGTCATCAGAGTCCACAGGGTCATAATGAATGAAAAGGCTTTTTTTTTTTTAGCGCTCTCATTAACTTTCTTACTGATTTTGTGTGTGCAAAGGTGCAGCCATGGACATCGGTGGTTTGGAGACGGTGGTGGCAAACTCTGCCTACGTTTCAGCCCGCGGCAGTGTGGATGGAGCAGCAGCGGCATCCATGCGTGACAAGAAGATGCGTGCCAGGCTGAAGCTCCCACACATCAGAGATTGTGAACACATGAAAACATCTGTAGACAAAACCTTTGACAGCATGTGTGTCAAACAGCCTATCGGCAAGCGCCTGTTCCAGCAGTTTCTGGAGAGTGACGCAACCCACAAAAACGCTGGAGAGCTGTGGAAAGACATCGAAGACTACACCATATGTAAAGAAGCGGAGAGAGTGCAGAAGGCCCAGAAAATTGTCAATAAATACTACAAGTCAGCTTCAAAGAGTTTTTGCAGCTTCCTGGAGGAGAAGGCTGTCGCTCGAGTTGTAGAAGACTTCAAGAACGTCCGTGGTGACCTGTTTAAAGAGAGCGAGCAGCAGTTGTTTAAACACCTGGAGAAGAAGGCCATAGATGGCTTCAAGGACAGCATGTACTTCCTGCGTTTCATTCAGTTCAAATGGCTGGAGAGCCAGCCTTTTGATGAGGAGTGGTTCGCGGACTTCAGGGTCCTGGGTAAAGGAGGTTTTGGTGAAGTGTTTGCCTGTCAGGCTAAGGCAACAGGCAAAATGTACGCCAACAAGAAGCTGGAGAAAAAGAGGCTGAAGAAACGCAAAGGCTACGAGGTAAAGCGCTGATGTGGCATCTATATGTCCCACCTATAGCCATTCATAGTGTCAATCAAAAGAGTAACTAGAAAGATGCACTCAGTAGAGTGCAGATCTCCGACAGCTGCCATAATGTTTGACTGAATGAATACAACCCACAATTGGCTGACCCCGTCAAGACTGCAAGTGTATCAGTCTTGTTTTTATCTAATCTATACATCACCGGCTCTGTGCAGGCGAGCATCTCAGCTCCGTCTCACGGGCTTAACCGTGGCGTGAACCGTTTATTCAGGCTTCAAGGATATTTTTTCAACAATATGCGTGTAAACGTGAGATTGATGCCCAGTAAAAAGGCATGGAACAACTGTGTCTCTGGCCACAGAGCAATAGCAATGCAGCAATGCAGTTCTGTTAACTGATAGCCAATCTCACCTTGCAAAACAATAAAACTGAGCAAACTGTTTCTCACTTGTGACCCCTACTGGCCGGCGCTGGTTAAGAGTAGTGAGTCAGCAGTCATAAATCAATCAATGGCAGCATCAAAAGGCAATAAAAGGTGTTTTGAGAAAGTGAGTCACTGCAACCGCGAGAGGTCCTTGAGCATGCAGCCATAGATTAACTCCCAAAAGGTTATGCAGTTTGGTGCAGCAGTTTGCAAGATCAGCCGAGGACAGACATGTACACGCACTCACGCATGCACACACATGACCGATCTCATTATCTCCTGGCAGAGATAACAACACAAAGTGAAATCATTTGACTGGCAGCCTCACGTGCTGAACTACAGCAGGAAATCAGAAAGGACAGGTCGTGAGAGAAAATAACCAAGTGAGTGCCGAGGTTAGTTTTAACCACAATGGCTCAATGCAAAGAAGCTTGTGACTCTTTTAAAGACGTCACAAAGCAGCTCAGAGACGTACACGCTGAAGCCCACTGCTTCTAAAAAAGATCTTCAAGTTAGTCCACTCAATTATACATGCTACAGTACGTTAACGTCTAACCCAAACAGGTATTTTCAGTTATGGCTAATTAGACCTCTGCTCAGGTTGCACCTGCACATAGCTTAATGCACTTGATGTGCTAATAAGAGTAGACCTATTTCTCATAGCACAGATGTAACTAATAGCATCAATGATGTCTCTGTTCCATTTGGGTGCATCAGTAGTTAAGTGTCAGTAAGACACTTGGAGTTGTTATAGAAAGAAAAGCACAGGTGTAACTAATAATTAATTAGTAAATCCTGTTAAGCCTGCAGGTTATCAAACTAACTAAAGGCTCCACCTGATTAGCTCCGCTTCAAGCACAGGGGAAGAAGTCTTCTGCAGAAATAAGCTGCTGAGGTGACTGTTTGGAGAGACATCATTTGCCAGAGAGACATCATTTAAAATACAATTAAATTAAATGACGTGAGGACACCAGAAGAGGTCTAATCAGGCAAAACACCTGCGTGGCTGGACAGTATGTGTGTCGGGGCTTTAATTATTCCTAATAGTTGACATTGTACATTCTTGCTTTTGTTGGATTCATCATGTTCTGATGTTTGATTTGTGCTTAGGGAGCAATTGTGGAGAAGCGCATCCTTGCAAAAGTCCACAGCCGCTTTATTGTGACGCTGGCTTACGCCTTCCAGACCAAGACCGACCTCTGCCTAGTCATGACCATCATGAATGGTGGAGATCTCAGGTGATCTATATAAACACCAAATACAGCTGTATACTGTATGTACACACACACTGACCTAAGTGCCTCTAAAACACACACTACATACTGGTTTCTGTACTTAACAACAACAGTGTTTCACTCCTCTCATCACTACTAATCAGCCTAAAGAGATAAACCTCACAGCTGACGTACAGACTCTGAGTCTTGTGCAGCTTCTCTTCTCTATTTCTTGATTTCACAGAGGCTTCAGAACATCCTAAAACATCCCATCCTCTCTTACAGGTTTCATATGTATAATGTGGATGAAAAGAATCCTGGTTTTAACGAGAAGAGAGCAAGTTTCTATACAGCTCAGGTCATCTGTGGGCTGGAGCACCTTCACCAGCACAGGATCATCTACAGAGACCTGAAACCAGAGAACGTACTGCTGGATGATGCAGGTGAGCCATTTCCTCTGCAGCATTTCAAGTTTTCAACAGTAGTTGAAAACACTTTTTCATTCAGTCTCTCAAGACAATTATTATAAAGCAAGATTGATGGGTTAAGAAGCTAACTGGCTTGAGCAAATGGCGTTTGCTCACTCTTAACGAGATAAAATCACCATGGTAACCTATGCTTTGCCACTAACAAGCTCGGGCGCAGATTCGGTTAAGAGGATTGGATCAAAACACGCATCAGCCCGCATACCAACTGATCAAATCACTGGTCATCACTCTAAAGAATCTAAAAATATAAAATATGAAATAGAGTAAATTAAAAAGTACTTCTTTACATTGAAGTGAGACACTGTTAAGAGCACACAGTGAATTACAGATCAGGAAAAATAACTTTGCTTTTAACACATAGCAGGGAGCTAGCGAATAGTAGATTTCAGTAAGAACTAGATGATTGCATTTCCTGTAGAAAATGCGTGTGAATGCTGACAGCTGAAATTAATTGCTGAAAAATACAGAAATCTTAAAGTGCCGATGCGGAATAGACTTCTAGAAAGTAGGATTGTTCTTAAAGGGCTGAATATTTTGATAGTTGAATGGTTTCTGTAGCAGAAGTAGTTTAAGTCCAAAAAACGTACAGAATAAGAAGAAGAAGTTGAGGAATAAAGATTAGGATAACAATACTGTAAATGCTGCTGTACAGCATTAACACTAAATAGCAAGCACAGCTGTATATCAGTGCTGACATACTTTAATTACGAAAAGAATTATCCTCAGTGATGTAGTCTATATTCCACTAGCGCAGTCTAGGGGAACGTAACGTAACATAATTGTCTATTCAATTGCCATTAGCCACTGCTAATCAAAGCCTTTTCACTCAGGACACGTCCGCCTGTCAGATTTGGGTCTGGCTGTTGAACTTCCACCAGGAAAAGACACAACTACCGGATATGCAGGAACTCCAGGTAAGTGAACAAATCCAATATTTTAAGATGAAGTTAAACAAAATTGGCCCAGCGGAGAGGAAGTGCTATCATCCCGACCATGCTTCTCTAAGCAGTCTATTGTGTGTGTGAAATCATGTTGAATATAGGTTTCATGGCTCCAGAGCTGCTCCAGAAGAAGCAGTACGACTACTCGGTGGACTATTTTACGCTGGGAGTCACACTGTATGAGATGATTGCCGCCAAAGGGCCCTTTAGAGTACGAGGAGAGCAGGTACTAAACTAGATGTGTAGAAAAGACGCATCGGGTGACTTTTATGGGCAAGAATATCCTCAATTCACCTGTTTGCTCTTGTCCAGTGCCAGTTCTCTGTTGCCAAATCATACGTACATAATGTTCTAATGTTTCTTCAGGTTGAGAATACGGAGGTAGCTCGCAGGATCTTGAACGATCCAGTTTCCTATACGCCAAGCTTCAGCAATGTGTGCAAGGATCTCTGTGAAGGCCTGATGACCAAAGATCCGGCGAAACGCCTCGGGTTCAAAAATAATGAGTGCGAGGAGCTCAAGAATCAGCCGTTCTTCAAAGAGATCAACTGGGGCCGTCTGGAAGCAGGTGGGTGACGTCTACAAAATCAGGTTGCGGAGGGAAACTCAAGATATGGATGGCACAAAAAGTGGTGAAATACAAAAATAATAGGTATTTACCATATGCCACACTTTAATTTGTTTCTTCCTCTGTGTTCCATCTAAAAAGGTATGCTACCTCCACCATTTGTGCCGGATCCTAGGGCGGTCTACGCCAAAGGTATTGACGATGTGGGCGCCTTCAGCACAATCAAAGGCATAGTCCTGGATAACAAGGACACTGAGTTCTACGATGACTTTTCTTCTGGCAACGTCCCGATCCCCTGGCAGGACGAGATGATCGAGACGGGCGTGTTCGGAGAGATGAATATCTGGGGGGAGAACGGCAAGCTGCCCAATGACCTCGACCCAAACTTCGTGGAAACCAAAAGTGGAGGATGTGTGCTCCTTTGAGTAGAAACAGATAGAATATTGTATATTAAACACATTTAGATTCAGTTTGTGGTCATTTGGTGCCACTTAATCCTAATCTGAATTATCTGTCATTTGTACAATAATTTGTTATTGTTGTAATGAATGTATTTGTGTATTTAAATATTATTATCATGTACCTATATTGTAATATTTATAGTTTTAATGTAAAAGTGGCAGCTTGGTAAAACATCAGATATATGAAATGTTATGTTATTTTTGTTTAGTAATTACAGACAAATTAAATTATTTTGTAGAGAAATTACATGCAATGATTATATAACATTAATTATTTGGACCAAAGAAAGTATTGACATTGTAACATTATGTAATTATTCTTTATTTATTCATTATATAACAAACAGTATTTAAGTTATTATTATTATGGCAAATATTGTAGATAGAAGAGGCAATCAATAAAATCTTGCAATGCACAAACATATGTGTATGTAGTCTCCTCTCCGTGACTTTACTGTCCACATCACTGCGTAGTGTGTGCACTGCTCACACACCGTACTACCCATGGTTTCAAAGTGAGAGCGGTCAAAATTTTACAGTAAACAATTCTTGTTGTTTCCAGTAACAATTAAACAGTCGGACAAAAAAAACATTTTGTAATTTAGGTATAAGGAATCTTTGGACTGCAATTTATGTCGTTAAAAATGCCAACAGGCAAAGTAGCACTGAATCTAAAGTGTATAAAAACGACAATAGCAATCAGTGGTGAACTTCAGCGCGTATCATACCTCCTGAATAACACAGCAAGCAATCTATATCTACATCTAATCTATATCATGCGTCACTCTCACTGTATTTTATGCAGATGTTTTATTGTTTCTAGATCTCTTTATTAGTATATGATGAAAGAATGCTCCGCAGATAAAGCTTAGTTTAAAAAGGTGTCATGAAGATTTTCCTGAATACCACTATAGATAAATAATTGGATAGCAACGAGGGGAACTTTGGTGAGATTAAAAAGTTACCTTTTAGACCATCTATATTCTTAATATCAACCATTATCTTTGAAACTGTTGTGCAAACCAACAGCAGTGACTTTGGCATACAGTACATCAGACTGCATATCCAGTTGGTACATAAAACCACTTTTTATATCTGTATATAAAAGTGACGGGGCGGTTTTTGTCTGTGATGCTCTATTGTCTATTTTGTTCAAACAATAACTGAAACCACCAGCACACTTGCTTATTTAAATTGACTCTGGGTCTTTTGGGTTACCGTTGGGGTAAATTATTAAACCACGGAGCATTTCAGGTCTAACTTTAAAAGTTAATCTTAAATTAACACTGAGAGCAATTCGGCAGTAAAAGTGAGTGTGGGATTATATTTTATTACACACCATTGTCAGTTATACTGTAAATCCCACTCGCAAATGAAGTAGTGAATCCAAAGAATGGTAATTTTACTTTAAAGGAACAATTTATAATACTGACAACTAGCATTTTAAAACGGGTACTGCAGTCTAAATCAAAACATTGGAGCCGTGGCTAGTCCGCTCCTCCGGTATGACTGATAGCAGTTAGCGTGTGTTAGCATCACAGCGTTAGCCTCTGGCGAGCAGTAGTCGGAATAACTTCACCGGCTGTGTATCTCAAATACTGGCTGCCTTGATAACCCAGCTGCACACGGACCACAGACAGATGTGCCGAGGCTTTTCAGGTCGGGTAGAATCTAATGTTAACGTTATCTCTGCTGATCCAGTTTGTTTGCTTGCTTCCATGGCTGCAGAAGGCTGTGTTAGCGTTTTGTTTTTTATTTTATATGTGGCAACGGGGCGTCGAAATGGGCCGTGGACGGGATCACACCGGCCAAAACAAAAAAAGACGTTCTTTACCGGAATGGAAATTTCAAAGGAAAACATCCTGGCTGTAGCATTGTTGTCAGAGAAGCCATGTGTTTCAATTTTAACATGTTTCCTTAATCTCTGATGACGTATCATGGTCAATTTATGATTTACTACAGTAAATTTATTACATATTAGTCCTTTAACACAAGTTTGTTATGCTCTAATTACTGCCAGCACCAGTAATTTTATTACATATCAAAACAGTTTTGAAAAGAAATAGTAAACTAAGAGTCTACAGCCATGCACATTGGTGCTTTAAGCTAAATGCTAACATGCACACAATGACAAGGCTAACACGCTGATGCTGCAGGTATAATGTTTAAAACAAATGTAAACCTCGTGGTAGTGTTCCAGAGGAAAAGTCAGGGGATCACTAAAGTCACTAGGGTTCACCCTCACAATGAATGGCAATCCATCCAATAGCTGTTGAGATATTTCAGTCTGGACCAAAGTGGTGGACCGACCAACAGACCGACATTGCCTTTCATAGAGCCAAAGTGTGGCTATCATATTAATCAATAAGACCAGGTATTGAAACAGTGACGTCACCGAAACTCTATTACATAGAGTACACAAATACTGACCGTTCAAAGTTATGCAAACGTCACATTATTTGAACAGCTTTTACTGAGAGCACATTACTGAACCCACACATGAATCATAATCTAAACTTAGATCAGTGGAGAAGTGCAGGTTTGTTCAGTCAAGTGATATTCTGAATTATCAAAGTCATCCTGATCGCCAAAAAGGTCACTTCATCTACTGATCAATATCATTTTGTGCAGCATCACGTTTACATGGTCAATCACATTCACTATAGTGGCTGCTGTTTGATTCACTTCTTCCATAAAAGATTTCATATGAATAGTTTTAAAAAGAATTTATGTAAAAAATGTAAGATTTAAAACGTTGAAGCACGACAAAAGTGTTTCTGTGCTTGGAAAAAAAATGTATATATCACTGTCTCTCTTACGACAGAGTATTAGGGCCACACACAAGTCAGACGTTTAAGAGAAAAAAATTGTAGTATTATGAGAATAAAGTCATAGTATAATAAAGTAGTAATTTTGCGTGTTATTTTAGAGGGGAAATAGAGCAGCGTGCCGCCTGTGTGAAGAACGTGGAGCATCTTGTGAAGTTATACTTTAGTTTAGGTTTCCCAAATAACCAAATCATTTTTTGGCACATCAGCACCACATTATCATCAGTATCAGGACCTTGAAAAGATTGTGTAAGAAACTGAGTTTATTCCGAAGAAAGAACCACACGGACCTGATGGGGAAATTGCCTCTTTTGCGGAGGAGGAAATTACTTTTTTTCTCGTAAAGTAATGATTTTATTCTCGGAATATTACGACTTTTTTTCTCGTAAAGTTATGACTTTATTATCGAAATCTCCAGGGTTTTTTTCCCCTCAATGTGGCCCTAATACGACGTCGTAGTCTCTTTCTGCCTCACACACAAATAACTGCAATAAAAATGTACGTCTTACAACTCTGTAAGAAAAAAATAGATATTTATGTCCGGGGAATTCAGAGCAGATAAAGATATTAAAAGTTAAAACATTTTATAACAAATTGTTATAACTCTTGAAAGCAGTTTAGCATCTTTCCACTGAACAGACAGCTACAACTAGTCTGCAAAAGTATACGGTGCATTAACTTAATGTTAAAAATCAAATCACTGAAAGACTGAAAATCATCCTAATCACAATAAAAGCATTTGCTCTTGTTTAAGTAGTTGATGTGACCTGACCTTAATGTCAGTGCCATCGCAGCCAGTGTCGGAAGGCTGAATGCGGAAAACCTTCAAGTTTGAGTGAACTTTCCCTTTAAGCAAGGAGGTCAATGCGGACACAACTAAATAAATCCATCAGCTGACTGAGGGAAGGGCAAGGAAATAAAATATTAACAGACATAAGATTATGATTTAAAGCCCGAATGTCTATTCAAAACTGTAAGTATACGACGGTACTTTGAACTGTGCTTGATTACTGGTCGGCAAAAGAGAATTCACATTTGATAAGATACAGACTGTAAATGGTGAAGTTTCTCATAAACAAAGAATAGCTTGACTCAAACATCTCCATTTACTTTTAATAGTCATCTTCACAGAGGTATTGAGGAGGTGTACGCAGTGCAGGCGTGAAGAGTGGATATAAAATTGTACTCAGTACTGCTAGATATTGCATTTTTGCATACTTCCATATATTTCTTAATGTATAGAGACAAGCAATTCATTATAAAGGTGTGTTAGAACTGCCAGGTGTTTGGTCTTTTAGGTGACTGCACTGTACTATGTCAACACAACATTTCATCAGAGTTAAATCTATAAGCTCCAGCACAAAAAAATGCATTTACAAAGAGCAAGAATTTCAACGCATTCTTTGTCTCGCTGCAGACTCGTTAATGCTTAACCAGTACTAAAATAGACACTTTCTGCCTTCAATAAATCACCCACCTTACCCAGTTTTTCAGTGTTTGCTCTGCCCTCTATTCAGTATTTCCCCATTAGTATTTGCTTAAGGAACTTTTAAATGACCTCCCTAAAATCACAAGCTACCAATTCCTCAAAAGGTGATACAGGCAGGAGGACAAGATGATGTGAGCAACCAAAAAAAGAAGAAGAATACCCTCAGAGTAAACCTACAGTACAATAAGACCATCACTTTATAAGATCATTAAACCTTTCTCTGATTGACTTATTTCATCCTGCACATAGTTATAATACATTTTACAATCATGACAGTGCTTCTTAAAACACTACAACTGAATAAAACAATGAATTGTTATGTTAACTGCCTCCTGAAGAAGCTTCAAAGGTACATCAAAGCAATCAGTGCCAAATGATTCCAGCCTTTTGGCTCATGGATTTAAAGCCCTGATAACTGTTATAAGAGATTATCTCTGCCTCCACTGCCAATCAAAAGAGGAAGAAAAAAAAAACTCATTGTATACCTACATTTCTATGGTAACGTGCCTGGCACGTGAAATGTCATCAATTTTGGGCGGGAATAGCAGACTTATAATGTAGCTACAGCCAACAAATCAATGTTCAAATTAGTCCAGGTTTGAGTGCATGAGGGGAAAAAGAATCAGTTCAGTTCTCACACTCCAAAAATGTATATCAGATACAGAGGTTTTTGATTAGAGCTCGTCACAGAGATATTATCTATTAGTTTTGCTAATTATTAATAGAAGATTACTTTCAAGATGAAAGAGATCATCGAGGTTGTAGCACTTTTCCTAGGTTTTGCAAGCTGGATAATGATTTTCATATCTCTACACGATCAGTATTGGAAAGAATCCACCACAGAAGGAAGCGTAATTACAACCTCCACAATCTATGAGAACCTCTGGATGTCTTGTGCGAGTGATTCAACGGGGATCTATAACTGTCGTGACTTTCCATCCCTTTTTGCTCTCCCAGGTAAGTTAAAGTAGAAGTATTAATTGTCTAATAGCTGGATCATAAAGTTTTACATTACAAGATCTTAGAAAACTCACTTTTTTGTATCTTCTGTAAAAATGTGACCGTTACTGGTAATTAACAACAATTTGCTTTGACTTTTAAATTTTCTGATGATTCAGCTTAATGTAACAGCTGACTAGGCATTTTCTAACCTACAACATCACAGAGAAATTTATATTTGATTGAGGCACGTACTTTTCTTCTATAAGAAAATTATTATGAGCAATACATATAGAATCAGAGAGCCCAACTTAACAGAAAGAAAAATTATATACATATGTAATGTAATGCTTGTGCTGTAATCTACAGCAGCTCAACACATAGCTCAGTAAACTTTGTGAAGGTTGTAAAGTTTATTTTTTGGTGAGGTTATATAAGAGGAATTTACATCCACTTTACGGACATTTCTAACGACATAGATTGTACTGGATTACATATATAATATATTTTATTTTTTATATCTTTATATTTTAAGGTGAACACAGTCTCAATAAAATGAATAATCTCATAAACCTCACAGACAGTATTATAGAACTATAAGAGTATCCTCACATTGTACAGGTGCTTCTTTTTACACTATCTTTAATATATTTAATGCAATGCATATGTTGGACACCCACTGCCATTTCACATGTGGGAATTGCATATTTTATTTAATTAGTTCTTGTGAAATGATACTTCATTCTTGTTGAGACTGTGTAATGTAATCCAGTACAGAACCACTAAAACTATGTCTTTAGAATTGTCCATAAAGTCAACTTTGACTTAAAGCAGTTAAGCCAAACGGTTTAGGTTTAAACCATTTGGAAAAGAGTAAAGTAAAATGTTTTATGTGTGTGTGGCCAAAAGGCTGCAGTGGTACTTCATCACCACGATGATAAAGGCCTGATAAGGAACCAACGCTACATCTGTTAAACTAATGAAGACAAGTCCTTCGGGCTCAGTTGTCAAACAAGCAAACAGATTTATCTGCGGGGCAACGAACTCATCTGTGGGTCGGTATGCGGTGAAGCACCCTCGCCCCTCAATGCCACCAAGCTACCCATCATCCCTTGGACACGGGGTGAAGTGAGGAGCCAGAACGTGACTTGAATCCCATCAATAACGGTTTGATATTATTGACACAGTGTTCAAAGCAAACGTCAAAAGGTGACAAATAGCTTTAAGTCTATAGACGTTAGTATGCAGGCTTGAAGGTTGGACTTCACCTGTTGTCCCTTAAGTTGGGTAAACATTTGGAGTCTTTGAAAAGGTTCAATAGAATTGAGAATAATAGGGGAAATCATAAGTGGGCTATTTGGAATTAATCATTGATTTGTTGGGTTTTCTGTAGCATCTTAGCTCGGGGGTTGGTGGAAATTGGTCTGGCACACTGAGACTTTGGGGTCGACAAATCCACACGTTTGCACGGGAAGATAGCTTGGAATCAACATTTGAATTTAGAGTTTCTCTCTCTGGATAATTACACGGGTTTGAACAGAAGAAACAAGGGAGTATGAATGCGATAGTGGAAGCTTCTGCCTTCTTCCTGGGGTTTCTGGCATGGCTGATGGTAGGGATCGCCCTTCCAAATCGATACTGGAAGGTCTCTTCAGTGGACGGTAACGTTATCACCACATCAACCATCTATGAAAACCTCTGGATGTCCTGTGCAACTGACTCTACGGGAGTTCACAACTGCAGGGATTTTCCATCTTTGCTCGCACTTAATGGTATGTGGCCAACGCAGAAAGTTTGATTCGTGTTGATTACTTGTCTGGCTTAAATGCTAATCCACCCACTCAAGGAATCAAGATGTTGGAGACTGTGACATAGCAAGACTTTACACTTCAAGCACTATAAAAGTTGTGTAGGGAAAAAACAAAAAATACATTGTGATTTATCTCCAATGTGTAAAAGGGGTGAGAATGTTGAAACAGTCTGATTGATTTCAGCTGAATCGTATACCGCTGGATCAAACCCAACTGTGGAGAAATGATAGTCCTTATTTGACTTTGTTTGCCTTGATCTAGACAGGATCTTAGTGTACCTTTAAAAGCCTATCAGGAGCAATCTACTGTACTGGCTATAATCTGTAGTAAAGACGGGTAATATAAGATATGATAAGATGAGAGTTTAAGCAAGCACAACCACAGTGAACCCAGACAAATAGACACTCATAAAATAATAACAAACACTGAACTCATTCCTAAGAACTAATAATGTGTTGGAGACTAACTACTTTAGTCAAAACTATCTGTTTAGGCATCAATTTAAATATAGAAATGTAAAGATTTACCATGAACATGTAACAAAGTTCTGTATAGCACATGAAACACATGAAACTGGATGCCCAGCCCTCGTCTTGAGCCGTGAGGTAACACTTTTTGTCAGGCCCTCATCTTATCACAGGCAGAAACTTTCCAGTTCACTCATACAAATTATGTTTTGTTAAGATGGGGAATTGAAAATGTTGGTGTATTTCAGTCAGGAATTAAACCTGTGTGGCTCCCCTGAAACTACAGCGGTATTTACAACTACGACTATGATTCATCTGTTGGAAAGTGCTGGATGTTTGGATAGATTGTTGTGGCTGAAGTTATATTTTGTACAGGTTTTGCCCTCTAGCCATGTCTGTTAGAGGGTTTCTGCCTGTGCTCATAGGACCAGGGTTACTATCAGTGAACCTCTAGGGGGCTCACACCTGCATCAACAATATAGTCCTGTGCTGTTTTAACAGTGAACGTCATTCTCTGTGGCTATAAAGCATGCATTTTTAAACACAATAAGAAAAAAAATGTGATGCTTACTTTTACTAACGCAACTATGCATTTGATTTTTTTTCATTGCTTATATTGTAAATATATACATTTATGAGTAACATGTGCTATTAGAAGTAGGCATGGGACGATAGGAAAATTTCTTGTCACGACTATCCTGGCAAAAATAATTGCGATTCACAATATTATCCCGATAATCATCAAAATATTCTTAAAATGGTACTAAAACATACTGGAATCACTGTATCTTAAATCTTGTTAAGAAACAAATATTTTTATTGCGTCACAGATAGGACACACATACTTTTTTAGTGAACATACTTTTTAGTGAAAAACAAACAATCTTAAATAAGGTAATCATAAATCATAAGGTCCCCCAGCATATATAAATGAGTTTTTTCTTACACAATAATTCCTGTATTGTGTAAATCAAGCTTTATTTTTCAGTTCTCTACCATGATAGTGGGCTAGTCAGCTTTTTCAAATCACTCGTGACGATATTTGTGATTATCCCGATAATGGAAAATCACCACAATCAACTTATGATGTTTCTTTATCAAAATCCGCGATATAAAATCCTATATCGTCCCATCCCTAATTATTTTTTTTATGTTTGCACACAGGGTACATTCAGGCCTCCCGGGCACTCATGATTGCTGCCATTGTGTTTGGGACGTTTGGGCTCGTGGCTACTCTCATAGGAATGAAGTGCTCAAAAATAGGAGGAGAAAACTACGTCCTGAAGGGAAGGATCGCTGCGATCGGAGGAGTGTTCTTCTTAATACAAGGTAAATGTTTGGTCATAAGTCACTTAAAATGTGTTGTGCCCAATGAAGAAAGGTCCCTGCTTTTATGGTACTTTAAAATGACTGATTGTGTGTGTCCACCTGGGGACTGGACATTTTCCTCAAACAACAACAAAAACAGCTAGAAAGGTAAATCATGTCTGTCACTCCAGTCACTGTGTATAGAAGACAAGTTATCAGAAAATGAGTCACCAGTTCGAAAGGTTATCTTTACTCTAACAAACCTGCTGATTGCACAAAAGCCTGCAGTTACCAACAGTATTTGGATTGCGAGAATAGGTCACACTATGTAAAATACAAAAAGTGATGCAGTGAGCGGACACTGGTGATCTCTTTGTGTCCACAAACAAAGTACTCTTGCTATTATTGCAGTTTAATTTGAAAGGCTTTTAAATGTTAAAACTATATTATGTTACATAGTAATCATACTTATACTGGCTATAAAGGAGTAGTCACTCCTTGCAACAAGCAGGTACCTTTGCTTCATATGAATGGCTTCATAAATAATCTTATAATAATGCATGAAATGGTTTCAGCCCTATTAGGACTTACATTCCTAACATGGCTAACATCACTTTTTTTATCTAAAAACTCTATTTTGACATTGTTCATGTTATCTTAGCTTGTAACTGTGTGCATTGTTTTCATTGAAAAAACATCCCACTTGCCTAAAGTAAACAATGTTTTGTGTTTTGTAGGGACTTGCACCATGATTGCTATATCTTGGTATGCAGCCAACATCACACAGGAGTTCTTTGACCAGTTTTATCCGGGGACAAAGTGAGTCAATACATTCTGCATCAGTGTGCCATTCAGCTGAAAAGAAGCGGAACAATAGCTGAATGACACAAAGTGATGTTGCCGTTAACCGTGGATTCAATATTACTACACAGGAAAAATATATGTTCAATGTTATCACAGGTATGAGATTGGAGAGGGCTTGTATATCGGCTGGTGTTCAGCCGTACTTGCCATTTGTGGAGGTGCATGCCTGACGTGTGCTTGCAAAATCAACACACCACAGGAAAAAATGTGAGTATGCGTTGCTGAAACATTTGATATTAATTGGTGCATATGCTCATGAAACTGAAACGCGTCTTTTGTGTTTTAGACCATATCAATACCAACCAACCTCCAGAGGACACGTGGTGTCGACTGTGGGAACGTCTCACTCTGTCCCGAGCAACTACGGAAGAAATGCGTATGTCTGAGAGGTGATTTTGTAGAAGGGAAAGCCGGACGGTTGGAGTCAATTCACCACATTGAGAGGGCAACATTTACAATGGAAAACAACACTCATGATCACTGTATAGTAGTTTGAGAGCAGTAACCTTGATTTGATTTGGAGAATTATTGGCATTATCCAATCCAAACCTTTTAGTGATACATATTTGCTGCATATGAATTTGTAATGTTTATGTACTGTGAAAATTGCTTATATATACTTTACTAGCTTACCAAGAGACACTGCAACATAATAAAAACTGTGGCAGTACAAACGGAAAGCATTTTGTAACAGTGTTGATCACTGCTATAATCTAGAATTAGTCTACAATCATTACACGCTGGCATTTAACATGTCAATATATATGCTGGTATTTAACATGTCAATATATATGCTGATATTTAACATGTCAATATACATGCTGGCATTTAACATGTCAATATACATGCTGGCATTTAACATGTCAATATACATGCTGGTATTTAACATGTCAATATACATGCTGGCATTTAACATGTCAATATAAGACCATTTCTATCCCCAACAGCCTTTAGCAACCACACCTTTATACCTAATTACTTTTCCTTTCCTTTGTTTTAATAATTGCTACCAGAAGACTTGATCATAAGGAAAACATTTGCCAGAAAGCTGATATGTCATGAAAAAATCTGATCCTCTGGTCTTAGGGGACGTACTACTATGACAACATTATTTTAAAGGTTTTCAGATAAAAAAAAGAAAAGAAAAAAAAAGCTCCTGTTTGCCACTCTTATTAGGACTAGGAATACACAACAATCAGAAATATTTAATCCTCAGATAACCTTAAACTGTTTTACAATTGTGTTTAAGTCTATGAAGTTTGTGTTAGTATGTGAAGTGTTGTAATCCTTTGTTATACCCATGAATCCTCAAACCTGCCTCAGGTTTTCTGGTCGAGAAAGAGGAGAGTCGCACCCCTTCTAGCCCAACGTTTCGTGAGGCTGTGCTACAAATTCAGAATAATTTGCCTGCAAAAACTTTAAAAATTAAAAAAAAAAAAACCTGCAATCTAAATAATCTGGCTGGTCTTAAAGTAAATAAGTAGAGTGATCTAATATCTATCAAAATATACTGTATCTGTAAGAAGAAGTAAATCTGAGTCTGTGACTTTTGACTGTGCAAAAGTCATGAAGGAAATGTGTAACTTTAACTTGGGCTTTCAAGGGCTTTCACACCCCTCACTCACCTCTGAACCAGAAGACTTTGAGTCACAGGGTTGAAACAAATGTAAACATAGCCTTTGTAAGTTTTGTGCATTTTAATCTTTTTTAGCACGTGTATATTTCAAATGTTTCTTTTGGGTGATTTTACATGTGTTCCTGTGGATTTTTGTATGTTTTATACACAAATAAATATAATTTCCAGAGACTACTGAAGATGTTAATGAAAGATTATGATTTCCAGCATATTCCAAGGATGGAGATGTTGACTCAATATTAACAAAAAATAAAAACCAGTCCACATGCTCGAATTAGAGGAATTTTAGGTTACAGAACTCGTTTGCACATTATCAGCAGAAAATACTCACATCTGAGATTACAGTCAAGATGAATGTTTGGTCCATTTAGCCTCGGCATTCCCTGACTGCCCTGTCAGAGAGTTGACAAATTCATTTTCAGTTGGTTAAACACGCCACCTACTGGAATGATATGGTGTCACATCTGGGATTGGATTTACTGCATTCAAATCGCATTGTGTTGCTGGGAAACTGGCCAAAGTCTTTACCGAGCATCACCAGATCGTACAAAGATTAAAATCATCTCAGGGCTGGACTGTCTAACTGTCTTATTTATAAAGACAATCTTTTGTATCTTTATACATTCTGCACTGAAAGGGGACAAAGATTAATCCTATGCATCCATGCCTGCAAAATGAAGGAAGTTCAAAGGTACTTTGATGAAATAAGAGTATTTAAAATCATATTTATAAATTGTATGTAGGTCTTTGTGAATATGAAACATGATTTCGTTAAGCCAGAAGAAAGACATGGTAGTGAGGAACCAGTGCAGTGAAGCTTATTTTGGCACTGTCTTACAAAAGGTCAAGGTATAAGTTACATATTTTCCTTGGCAGACTTCTAATCTTTAGGTGCTTCATTGGCTAAATTGTCCAGGCTTTGTCCATCAAAGCGCATAAAGTGCCAGCCTTCGCTGACAGTGAGGTCCTGAGCTCCTTTAGCAGCGTAGAAGTCTCGAGAGGGAGTATTCCAGTCCAACACAGAAAACTGCAGCCGCACACACTGCTTCTTCTTCCCCACCTGAGGAAACCAAACAGCCATGCACTGTTACCTCTTCGTCACACAGGACAGATCAGATGAACACTTTTTTTCTGAGAAAACTGTGCTTTTGGTTGTCAACAAACACATCCTTACCTCAGCAACTTTGCTCATTAAACCCTTGCCAATGCCATTTCCTGTAAAGGAAATCAATAAAAGAATTATTTTTACTTGGGGACAAAACTTTTACAGAAAAAGACGTAACAGAAACATTAAGAAATTATGATCCACACATCTAAGCAAGCACACAGAACACATTTTACGTAGGCTTCGTTGACAACAATTCAACACTTATTTTACCTCTGAATTCAGGCATCACGTACAGGTCCTCCATATATACTGACCGCCCCTTCCATGTACTGTAAGTGTAAAAGTAAAGGGCGTATCCCACAATTGTGAATCCTACATGGACAAAAAGAAACATGCAATCAGAGAGACAAGCAGGAAGGATACCAGAACATTTGAAATCCCTACAAATATAGTGGAATAATTGTGTCTTGCATACAAAAAATGGTGAATTGATTTCAAGTCTGTGGATGCTCAGTCACTGCGCAACGCCTAATAAATCAACACTGTTGATTTACGAGGTGACACTTGAGCTGTCATCATGATTTGTTGGATAATAAATGACAATATCTTAACAGCAAGGGCACAGAGATAAGATGCTGACAGGTTTAAAGCTGGCTGACTACAATAGAAAAAGGCCTTGATCAACACTTTACCTTCTTTGGATTTATGCTCCTCAGGCACTTCTGCAACGAGGCATTCAAAGAAGGGATTCTGGCAGAAACCGTCCTGCTCCAGCTCTAAAGTTAAACCAGACAGATAATCCACCCAAATAGCAACATTTCATCTTTTACATTAGAAGTAATATTACTGTTCATCAGCACCAAAGTGACAAGACACATCAATACCTGAAACATTTGAAGATGCATTACTTTTTTACAACTCTAAGCTCTAACAGCTAAGATCCAATCACATGGTAACATTGCTACGAAATAGTCCATTAGGCAAGAAGAAGAAAAAAAGAAATTATTAACTCTAGCTGTGGATCACATCTCAAAATTTTACATCTAAACCTGCAAGTTTTATCCGGACTAAGTTGTTTACTCATTAACATGTTGAAGGCATTTCCTACTTCATAAAACTTTTCCAAAGTCATATCCTGAATGTTTCAAACCTGCATGCAGTCTTCTTCTATTCCTCTTTCATTGGCGCATTGATTTCCATATGTCATATTATACCGCCACCGTTTGTTGATTATCTTCAGTCAGCAGAAATATCAATCACGTCATCCATGCGCTTGTGGTGTGTGGCGTACTCGTGCGGGTGGAACGCGAAATACAAACAATTCGGTGACCCGCTGGTTATAACATTGCTCTACAGCGACACTAGTGGTCAAAAACTCAGCCAGGCACCTTTAAAAGTACTGTACGCATTGTACACATCAAACTTGTACTGTCTGGCTGTTGTATTCATGTTCACTGCTTCTTTCTGAACACTCAAGCAACTTACAATTAATGATACAATTGTAAGAGAGACTGCTTGTAGAAACTCAAATTGCATGACAAATGATAAAGAGAAGAGCAGGAAGAAGCATCATGGAGCCTGCCCACCCACACAACCACATAAATGTCCTCAAAGAGATTTGATTCCTGCTGAATTTACCTCCGCTCCTGCTCATCAAACTGACTGTAATCTCATTACAGTTACTGATTACTGCTCTCCATTTCTAGTTGCAAAGTCTCACACTGCACATTGTACACTTAAGACACTGTCAGACAATAAGATGCAACTCCAGGACCATTTCTCTGGACTGTCCTGGTGGTTACTTAAGTTACTGTAGAGTCTATAGTAGTAGTAGTAAGTTACTATAGAGTCCATAGTACTAGTAGTAAGTTACTATAGAGTCTATAGTAGTAGTAGTAGCAGTAAGTTACTATAGAGACTATAGTAGCAGTACTAGTAGTAAGTTACTATAGAGTCTAGAGTAGTAGTAAGTTACTATAGAGTCTATAGTAGTAGTAAGTTACTATAGAGTCTATAGTGGTAGTACTAGTAGTAAGTTACTATAGAGTATAAAGTAGTTGTAAGTTACTATAGAGTCTATAGTAGTAGTACTAGTAATAAGATACTACAGAGTCTATAGTATAGACCTTTTTAACAGCAGACACTGGTGTGCCATTCACTATCATTCATTAGCTAGCTAGTTAGTTAGTTGGTTAGCTAAGTGCATAATTACCTTCATGAGATATCTTCACTTGGTCGGACATTTTTTCAAAAACCGCCAACTCCTGAGAAAAAGGGGATTTTAAAACGTTATGTGTGAATGTCTATTGTGTCATTTGCCATATTTACTAAAGGAAATGTAACAGGTGATATCTCTACAACACAACCTTCAGGTTCAGGTGTTTGTTTACATGGTGAAGTTGAACTTTAGCTTCGTTACAACAGACAGGTTAATGAGACTCACCAATATCATCCTGGATATTTCTTTGCAGTCTTCTTTTGTTGAAGCCCGGACTTTGAACTTCATGTTTGTTCAATCTACACAGTTTATCCTTTAACTGTTTTACTGTCTTCTTCCTCAGAGAGAAGTCAAACCTCCACAAACCTTTACCGCGCTGAAAACACCGAATACACCGGAAGTAGTTCCTGTGTTGCAATTCTGCCCTTCAAAATAAAAGACAGATCACTCAAAATGTTTTAAACCATGCACGCCCTACATTATTAATTTGAATTAGTTATTCAAATCAAACCAGGCTTTATTTTCCGCATGTAAATCTACACTAGAACGGGTGTTATACGACTTTTAGTTTGGGCTTTCCAGCACATGATACATAGTTTGAAACTCACGGAGTTGGTGTTTCCTGCCGCAATGCTCACTGGGAGTCGTAGTTGACTTATGTGTTTAATGTGGTCTTGTACTTTTCCTTTTTTCTTTACTTTTAAAACCTTTATCTAATTACTTCTGAAACTCTGGCCTCCCGACTGACAGAAGGTAGTGGTGAAATGTAATCAATTACATTTACGCAAGTACTTGTACAGCTTTGAAGTACTTTACTTAGGCTAAGTATTTCCATTTTATGATATTTATACTTTTTACTCCATTACATTGATCTGACGACCAGATTACTGGTTACTTTTAAGTACAATTTTGAATGCAGGAATTTTACTTGTAATGGAGTATTTTGTACACTGCAGTATTGCTATTTTTACTCAAGTAAAAGTTATGGGTACTTCTTCCACTACTGACAGGAAGTCAGTAATAGTGTTTTTTTTTTGCTGGCTTTTGCATCACTCATGGGGCTTAAACTGGCTTGTGATCAGTGATGACATCAAGTCAGTTGCAGTGAATAATGTGGTAGCAAACAGTTTGTTTAAACACTTATTTAAGATATTTTGGTGTTCAGATATTTGGTGTTGAGAATACTTGATGAACAGATAAATTTGCTGATGGCAAACTGTACAGAATAACAATTTTCTTAGAAATCATAATAGAAATATAAAAAAAAAATGCATCCAGATAAGGATTTCATACAACATCTGATTTATTTTGAGTTAGAAAAAAATCTATTACAGATCTCAGAGTTTACCCCTTTAAGTTCAGCCCACTGTCTTTATAAGACAGGGCTTATGTTGGCACTGTTTTATAAAGGTTGAATGTTTATGGCAGAAAACAAAGCAGGCACACTTTTTTTTCACAGCAAGATACATATTTTCCTTGGCAAACTTCTAATCTTTAGGTGCTTCATTTGCTAATTTGTCCAGGCTTTGTCTGTCAAACCGAATTAAGTGCAATCCTTCGCTGACGGTGAGGTCCTGAGCTCCTTTAGCAGCGTAGAAGTCTCGAGAGGGAGTATTCCAGTCCAACACAGACAACTGCAGCCGCACACACTGCTTCTTCTTCCCCACCTGAGGAAACCAAACAGCCATGCACTGTTACCTCTTCTTCGCACGGGACAGCCGATCTTACATAAAGATCAACAATACTTTCAAACTTAGAGTTGCAATCAAGTCAAGACCTTTTCATCTTAAGGGCTATTACACCACTGCTATATTAAAAATCCAATTACCTCAGCGACTTTGCTCAGTAAACCCTTGCCAATGCCACTTCCTGTAAAGGAAATAAATAAAAGGCAACATTCATTATTATGACTCACACAACTAAGCAAGTACACAAAACACATTTTGCACAATACTTTTTTTCCAGGCTTTGTTGACAACAATTCAACACATATTTTACCTCTGAATTCTGGCATCACGTACAGGTCCTCCATATATACTGACCGCCCCTTCCATGAGTATGTGTAAAAGTAAAGGGTGTATCCCACAATTGTGAATCCTACACAGACAAAAAGAAACCATGATGAACAACATCCTGTTGATTCATGAGGCGGCACTTGAGTAGTCATTGCGATTTGATGGAAATATCTAAACAGCAGAGGCACAGACCTTTTTTTATGTGCATAAGATGCCGACAGGAAACTACAATAGTAGTTATTGATCAACACTTTACCTTCTTTAGATTGATGCTCCTCAGGCACTTCTGCAACGAGGCATTCAAAGAAGGGATTCTGGCAGAAACCGTCCTGCTCCAGCTCTAAAGTTAAACCAGGCAGATAATTTACCCAAATAGCAACATTTCATCTTTACATTAGAAGTAATATTACTGCTCATCAGCACCCAAGTGTCAAGACACATCACAACATTGGCACCTGAAAATAGTTTTTAAAAGAAATTACAACTCAACTCTTATTTAATAATAAGAGCTACTTGTATTAAAAGTAAAATTGAAATTGAATGACAAAGAAATGAGCAGATGAATGAATGAATCAATAGTTTTATTTCAGTCATATATCAAAAAGAACACAACTTTACAATCTGTGTGAATATAAACCAACACTGTATCCATTTCACACAACAGCGTTCATATAATCAATGACCGAAAAAGGAACAGGCTGAAGCCCCGAGGCTTATTGTTGCCTATCCTATACAATCCATAAAATAACCCAGAATATCAGCATTACAAAGGAAAGAAAAAATAAAATTTACTCTAAATTGTAATCCTTACTTATTTCACATTTTAATAATTTTACACTGTAATCCTTAATTATTTTACATTTTAAGGCTTTTTTGAAGCTCAACAGAGAGCTACAAAATGTCAACTCATCACTAAGCTCGTTCTATAACTTGACTCCCAAAGCTGAGACACAACTATATTTTATATCGGTTCTCACTTTACCTGTTTCAAAAAAACACAACCCTCTTAAATTATAATTTCCTTCTCTTAATTTGAATTTTTTTGTTAATACTAACAGGAGGGCTTTTATTCCTAACTCGGAAAAGTATTTCTAATGTCTTTACTTGCACAATATCTAGCAGATATAACTGCCATGGACCCTGTCCACCCATACAACCACATTTTTTAAAAATGTCTGCTGACCTCACCTCCACTCCTTCTTATCAAAGAGGCTGTAATGTCCTTACAGTTACTGATTAGTGCACTCGCATGTATTATTGAACTATGTCTGGTTGCAAAGTCTTAAACTACTTATTACCTACTGTATATAATAATTAATCGTAGACTGCACTTTGTAGCCTAGGCTGTTCAGACACTCTCACACATAAAGATGACTTCTGTTGACTGTCATGGTGGTATCTCAAGTTACTATATAGACTTTTTTTACGGCAGACATTGATATGACATAGCAGGAAAAACACCAGTTACTGTTAGCTATAATAATGGTGTCAACCCATTTAGTTAGACCAGTTTATGTGCATGTTGGCTCACTGGTATGGAGGACTATGGAACGGAATATAGCAATAAAATCATGTGTCTCTGTGTCCTCCGGTGCTCCTAATGGCATCACAGACCAGAGCAAAACAACCAATCAGGGCTGGAGCCTTTTGCCCAATAATGCCAAAACTACTCTGACTACTCAAGCTTTCATACATTTGTTTCAAATTAATTTATTAATCTATTAATAAATGGACTAAATTACAAAGTATGTCATTATTTGACATTTTAATGGGCAATAAAAAGAAGAATTATGAAAAGAATTTACAAATTAAATATTAATTTTCAAATTAATTTTTAAATTCCATTATTTATTTATGATTTAATTAATACATTTTCAAATGACTGTTTTATGGTGTTTTTGTAAATCCCTTTTTATTTTGAACTATTTATTGATGGATTAATATTTCAATTGTTTTTATAATTCTTCTTTTTATTGCTCTTTAAAACGTCAAATAATGAATTACTTTGTAATTTATTTATAGATTAATAAATTAATTTGTAAATACATATATTAATGCTTCTTTTTATTGTACAATTAGTTATTTATTATTCATTAAGTGCAGAATTACCTTCATGAGTTATCTTCACTTGGTCAGGCGTTTTTTCATAAACTGCCAACTCCTGCAAAGGGGGATATTATAAAACGTTATATGTGAATGTAGTCCTATGTATCGGGGCATTTAAGGACATGCAACATAAAGTTCAGGTCAGGTGTATGACATAACAAGCACAACAGTTGAGAAGCAAAACACCATTTTTAGAGAGAAGTTATTAAGACTCACCAACATCATTCTCGATATTTCTTTGCAGTCTTCTTTTGCTGCAGCCCGTATTTTAAAATTCATGTTAAATGTTTAATCTACCACAGTCCACACTTATTAATCCTGTCTGTCTTCTTCCTCAGAGACGTTCAATGACTACAAATACACACAGACCGCACTGATACCAGCTAATACACAGGAAGTACTTCCGGTGCAATTTTGTCTTCAAAATAAAAGTCAAAACGTTCAAATTTATTTACTTCTGGAACTCTGGCCTCCCGACTGACAGGAAGTAGTAGTGAAATGTAACTAATTACATTTACTCAAGTACTTGTACAGCTTTGAAGTACTTGTGCTTTACTTAAGAATTTCCATTTTATGCTTGTTATACTTTTTTACATTGATCTAACAGCCTGGTTACTTTTCATTCACAGGTCCTTTACATGCAAAAAATGTAGGCATAGAAAATACTAGTGTTCTTTTATTTAAGTAAAATTTTGAATATTTTACCTCAAGTAAAAGTGGTGGGTACTTCTTCTAACACTGAAGGACTGAGGAAGTCAGTAATAGTGTTTTTGTTTTGCTGGCTTTTACATCACTCACGGGGTATAAATTGGTTTGTGGTCAGTGATGACACCAAGCCAGTTGCAGAGAACAATATGGTTTAAACAGTTATCAAAGATATTTTTTTGTTTTCAGATATTTGGTGTTGAGAACACATGATGAACAGAGAAATTTGCTGATGGCAAACTGTACAGAATAATAATTTTTCTCAAAAATTATGATTAAAAATATTAAAAAAAACACGTCCAAATAAAGGATTTCATACAAAATCTGATTTATTTTAGGGTAAAAAAAAAGAACATGAAATCAATTAGAATATAAGTTGAAACATAACAGATCTCACAGCTGGACCTCAGTTTTCACAGGGCATTAACATATTTACAACGTCTAGTCACATTTGCTCTTTTATCAGTCAAGAGTTCAGATATTCCCCTTCATACCACGCCAGAGTTTACCCCTTTAAGTTCAGCCCAAACAAACCACTGTGTGTTCAGCTGCAACAACATGGTAAAAAATCTCCACTATTTGAACAAGCCTCAGTGTGGCGACTGGGTGCTCGCTCCAGGAGACTCGGACCGGTCTAGCTTCATCACAGCCTCTAGTGGGTTTGAGGAAATTGAGGTTGGTAGCACAGAGCTCTTAGTCTCCAAAGAGGAAGAGGCAGACGAGGGCAGAGATACAACTATGTACTTCTGCATAGGTCTTGAACCCGTCAGTCCAGGGCCACTGCCAGACTCCAGTTTCACCAAAGACTGCAAGGTCGAAGTGCCGCTGGGAACCGTGCTGGTGACCGATGAGGCTGACTGGGAAGAGCTGAGGGTGATTACCTACAGTAGAGGGAAGACAAAAAGACGAGGAGTTGTGGATTTTACAGAGAAGAGTTTCAGGAAATGCCCTTAAATTCAATTCGGTTAATATTCACACCAATCACATTATTAATTAATAAAAAATATAAATGTTTCATGTCTCTATTCAATTATTTTTGATAGCAATAAAAAGCTATATTTAAGATATATATATACATATCATCTTGTCAATATAGGCATGACAAGATACCCTGTGGAGATTTCCTGTAGTGGTGCACTGTAGATAAATGTTGTGATGAGTGTAAAACTGAATCAAAATCAAAGAACCTGCTGAGTTGAGGCGGCTCCTGCACTGGTTGCCATGACGATGTACTTTGTTGCCGGGGGAGATGGCTGTGATGGGGTCCCTGGTCGAGGGGACATCAGGGTGAGGGAGCTAGGTACCTTAATGATGCTGGGAGTGCGCCCCCCCGACCCACTTAACCCGCTTTGTGAGACAGTGAGGGTGGGACGAGGCTGCAAGAGAACGATTCATCATTCAGAATTGAACAGCTGTGTGCTTCTGTGCTTGTTTACTTACATGTCATTCTGCAATGCTTCACATTAACTCTGATACATGAAATAATACATAATATATCAATGTTTTTAGACATCTTTTTTTCTTCAAAAACTTCCTTCCAGCTTTCTCACATTTATTTATACTTCACTAAACATACTATATTTATATAATGTATTCCATAAAGTGTTAAATGTACCTGTGTGATTGTTAATGTGGTTCTGTTGACTTGTTGAGCTTGCAGTGCTGCTTGAGTCCTGGCCTTCATTACATGGGAGCAAAGCATGGGTCCGAGGTAACCATAGTCTGTCCGATACTGCTCCACGTTGTCAGGCTGCGGTCGGATCTTGGCAATAACACTTGCACAGTGTTTCTTTGAAAAGAAAACACATTTTATATCCATGAAACGTAAATACTGGTCTGATACAAATGTATCAATCTGTGGGAAGTTCTCTACTTTTCGGTGCATAATAATCACAAACGTATTACCAGTAAGAGGCTTTGAACGTGGTCAGCTCCTATCTTATCAATATTGGAGACCACTGGTCCTTCCATCACTGCTTTGATGCGAGCACCCTCTACAGTAAGCCGAGGAAGGATCAACGTCTTAATCACCTGCAGGGGGAAACAAATCGGGAGGTTGGTGTCGTTTGAAAAGAGTAAAAATGATAAAGACTTGAGGAAACAGAATCATACTCACATCAGGTCCTAGTTCAGCGAGTCCGGCGATGCAGCCGTAACGTGTCGTCCACTGGGTTTTTTCATCCAACCAACTCTGAGGAAACATGTCAGTCTAGTTTAGTATGTGAAGTGTTTTAAACAGTGGTGTAAATTCATGGAGGGTAACATTTATCTATAACGAGAGCTCACCCCAAACAATGCATCTGTGGCAAGAAAAAATGTTCTAAAAAATATTTTTTCCCCATTTTCTGGGCAAAGGAACTTGGTTATTTAAATATATAAATTATCAATCGTTCAAATTTCAAAAGACATTAGTACATCCCTGAGTGAGGAGGATATATCTGGTACCTGACTGTATTAACAAAACTTGTCTTATCTCAAGATTTTTGGGAACATAATATAGAACACAAAAACCCACCTTAGTAAAAGTCTTGGTTATTCGAGACTGGATGTTGTTGGTCGTAGTACTGAAGGTTTTACAACTTTGGGCCATGAGGCGAGCAGCAAAGTCTCGTAAAGCCCAGTGGTTGTCCACATCTGGTCGCAAACACAGCTGCTTACTCACGATACATGTCACCACAGCTGGGATGAGCTCATGCAGCTGCAAATACAGACAGAAAATGATATCATTAGAATAAAAGTATTCTTTGAGATTATGCCGTTCAAAAAAGATAATACAACATTTTGTTTGTTTTCTGCACTCACGTATTTCTCCAAATACAAGGTGGGGTTGTCCATTAGAGCTTTGACCATCCGCATTAGATAAATCAGTAGAGCCAAGTTGTTTTGCACCACGTTCACACGAACCTTTCAGGAGAGCATAAAGTCAGTACTTTCAGCAGAGATATGTTTGGGAATTTTATATGAGGTGAGAAGCTGGAAAAGATGCTCACTCCTTCAGAAATAAATGTGCTGAATCTTGGAAGCATCTGATACAGTCCAGGATCTGTAGCAATACTCTGTAAAGCTTCCTGAATGAGACAAGAGGAAACACTTATCAAACAAAAGTGACGTGACAAACGAGGTTAAAACTTCTATTTGATCATTTTGGCGGAATTCAGTAATTGCACATCCATTTCTTTACTTTAAAGCCGATAAATGAAACTCACACTGTAGTTTCTTGTCAAAACGAATCAAGAAAAGGATATTACGTTGTTACTCAGCAGGTATAAAATAAACCATATATACTGACAGACAGACAAGCAGGACTTACAGCTCTCTTAGCTTCACAGGAGCCAACACACGCTTCTGTGATTTCCTTGTAGTAGAGCTGCTGTTCCACAGACAGCTCATGAGTGCTGCGAGGCTTCAACCTTATTAGACCCTTATCCTTTCCTGAAAGAGACACATATAAACATGGAATGAAGGAGACAAACATAATCATAAAGGATTAGGGAGGGGAGAAGGAAGCGAGGTAGGGGGACAGGAGAAGATAACTGAACAAAGTTGAATTTTAATACAACACAAGATACTGACCTTTGCCATCAGCAGCCGTTGCCCCCTGCCCCTTGCCTGGAATCGTACCTTCCTCCTCCTGACCAGGTTTGACGACTTTGAGGGGCTCCGTAGATTCAACCTTTTGTTGCTCTTTTGGTGCTGAAATGCAGTAAATAAAACCCAATTTTAAGTTTTTCCTCCAGATATTTGTTTGTCTTTTAAGAGAAGAAATCTAAACAGGGCTAACCTGGTGGGGGATTTTCTGGAATAGAAGGCTGCACCCCTTCGATGCTTAACCAGTGGGCTGTGGATTAACAAACAAGCATGATGTATGAGCTTACAGTCAATACAAGACAATGCAATATCCTGGAGTATAATGACATGTATACTGATTATCTGGGTACCTTTGAGAGACACATCTAGTGGAACTCTGGGGAGCGGTGTGTTAATAATGTCACTGAGGTCGACTTCCTTTTCCTCATAGAAATGAAGCTCTCTTCCACCACCACTTGCAAAGCGAAAAGGGATAAACTCTTGCGACTGGAACCCATACAGGGGCTGTAACGAGAGGAATTTACTTAGAACACAGAAGTTCAAAAGAAATCAGAGCAAAAGACACACTTCATGCTTTCCTTCGAATAACATCCATCAAGTGGTTTAATTAAGCAATAAAAGTTATGCAAGTTCTCCCTTACCTCCACGTTTTTTAGTTTGAGAGCATTATCTATGTCGCTGGTGGTTAATTTACGTCTCTTCCCATGATGCATGAATTTGAGAGCATCCTATGTAAAAGGGAGAAAGGAAAGGGATCAAACAGAATTCAATTATAAAGCTCATATATCAGATATGACAAAGACAATCAAGCATGTGGTTTCAGAGCAATTTACAGACCCACAAACAACATATCTGCTTTGATCATCCGTGATTTACCTGTGCAATTTCTTTTATTCTGTAGCTGACTTCTTCACTTAGGGCTGCGCAGCTTTCCTCCTGCAACTGCCCCACTCCCATAGACTCTGCCATGGCCTTCATGGACTCTGTGGGCAGGGAGACGGAACTATGCTTCTGCCGACGTTCCTCTGCCATGGCTAACAAAGTACACACCGGTCTGTGAGTATCACCCCTCACATGTACACACAAAAAATTAAATTCAAACAGAAGTGTTCTACTTATTCAGGAGACACTAGTTTTGCAGCCTTTTAAATGGCTCACTGTCGGTAATAAACACCAAATGGGTCTGAAGCCACAAACACAAAATCTTGACAAATTATTTGACATAATAACTTGATAAAGTTATGTGATGGTTTAGCAAACATTATATACAGTCTACTTCTATATAGGGCTGCACGATTTTTGATTTGTGTGGGGATCTGTACCAAATAAATATGTTTTCTCAAGTCTGTAGTATATGATGTGTAGGCCAGGACATGTCTGCAGCATGATATTGAATTTCAATGGTATTTTGGCACACATTTCACCATTAACAAATATTGCGATTTCCTCCTCATCCTGCGATTTGAAAATTGCAGTTGGCCATATTGCGATTTTGATAAAAAAAAAATGTGATTAATTGTGCAGCCCTACTTCTATAGACACAATTTTAATGAAGGTACATTTGCAGTGTGTCATTAGTCCCATTCCCCCAATGTAAATATGAGAAAGCATGTCTTATTGCAGCTCTAGCTCACTTAAGAGGCCAATCACATCACTCAGGAAGTTACAGGTTTCCACGGCTGAGATGTGCGACAATGTGCAAACAATAACTGGGTGTTTCAATGCAGCTTTGATGACAAAAAGAAAGTCAATGTTGAAAACAAAGGCCTTATGACATCTTTGCAGCTAGTGTTTGCCAAAGAGCTTGTGGGAAACTCAATACACAAAGTGCAAGAGGCTCTATGGTCTATTGAGACCAAAATTACACTTTCATAAAACAAATGTTATATTTGCCATAAGCCAAACAACACTTTAACATGGTAACAACAATGCAACAGGAAAACAACTGCAAACATAAAGCCAAAGCTTTACAGAAATGCTTTCAAAACAATAATGTTTTATGTCTTGGAGAGGTCAAGTCCTCAGTTCTCAGTATCCTCATGCAACTTAACGAAAAAGATTGTCAAGACGTGCAAATCTAACACGGTTCCATCCGCATAGACGGAAAGAAGTCATTTCTGCAGCAGATGCCTCAAACAAATATCGATATTAAGGGGAATACGTTACTTACAATATTTGTTATCAGTGCCAGAAATCCTGATTACATGCACTTTGATTCAATGATGCATCTTGTTTACAATGCAACATGGAAAAATACTTTTTTTTAAAGGTTTTATACTTCATGTGTGTAAACAAACCCACTGAGTTCCACTTAAAGCGGGTTAACCACCGACTAGCTCCACACAGCACTCAAACCACAGCTAAAGTATACTCGTGCCTGTGCAACAACTTCATATCAAAATATACAGCGTTAATTCCAAGCCCCTTAGCTGCATAGTTGTTTAATACTAACTTACAGTGAGCTAAATATGATGTGTGTTAGCTTGCATGCTAACATGTTAGCTTCCGTTGACATCTTTACCTGTGTGAAGTTCTCCTCTCCTTTATGACTTTAAGCAGGAACCTTAGACGATTAAAAACCAGTCAATGTTGAGATTTGCGACAGTAGTTATTTCGCAAAGCTAATTCTTCTCTGTGAATATCCATCTCTCGATATAAAACAACTAACTAATTCACGGAATCGCAAAGCTGGGACCTCCTTTCCCGTGAATTTGCGCTTATGGTCCCGTCGCCATTTTGAGTCACGTTCCCGGTTTGTGATATCGCGAGATTACAGTTGAGGACCTCAGATAGCCGTTTGTCGCAAAATATGGAACGTTTTTTTTAAAAATAACCAACGGCACAATTAAATACTTTGGACATTAAATGTGAATTAAATGCCAGTTTCCGTACAGAAAATACCCCTTTATATATATGTATGTATATATTATGTATAAGATAAACCCCGGGGTCCGGAACCAATGTTGTGCTAGAGCTTACCGGGGTTACTTTATGTTGTAGCAACGGAAACAAATGTCAGAAGCGTGGAAGAAGGGCATTGCAAGAAGCAATCATGTACAGATTTTTATTCCGGACCGTGAACGCGGCTCGTAAATCTTCAGTCTGTGTATATGAGTCGTGTGTGTTGCCAGGTAACAAAGCTACAGCTCCAGTTTCCAGGTGAGTTTGGCAACGGGAACATATGAGAGTGTTAACGTTAGCTATTAGCTTACTTGACCTGCACTGATGGGGGCGGGACATTATGATTTGATTGACATATCTTTGAGCGGTTCAGGTGCCTCACTGAGCAGGGTTGTTTCCTTGGTAACGTGTATATGAAGTCACAACTGCAATACTATGAATGCTAGAGAAGATGGTCCCATCCACCACCTTGCCACAGGATAACTTAACATCTTTTTTTTTTTCTTTTTTTTTTTTTCAAAAGTTCAATACAATATAATCAAATGTTCAGATGTTTCATTACAGTTCTGCAAAAATATCTTACAGTATAAAAATAATATTAAAATAAATTGTAAATTGTACAACAAATAAACTGTAAAGAAAGGAAAAAGAGGAATAAAAACAAAACCAAATAAACAAACAAAAAACATTTAGGGTCTGCTAAACAATTGGAATAAATTTGAAATGTCTAAACAATTTAATAGTTTTGGTCAATTTAGAATTTTTGAGTTTTAAGTTTTTCAATCATGGTCAAATATGTTTTAAAATCAGTATCTTTAAAAATAAAAAAAGGAGGGTATTCTTTTAAGCCAAATCATTTCTTCACATCTCACTGACAGACTCATTTAAAAGCTACCGTGGTCTCTACTATCCACCATGTACAGGTGTTACACCTAAATCTGTGACCGCAGAGAGCCAGCAACACATAAGGTCACCAAGAAAATGTGACCCCACTGTACCTATATTTTGCTTTTCTTTTAGAGTTTTGTGTGAATATATCTTTAAATTAAAAATATTAAACTACATTTATGTTTTTAAACAATGTAGTTTTGTGTGTTTTCTGTCATATATTTGCTGACTCTCTGCGGTCACAGATTTTGGTGTGACATCGGCTCACAGACTGTTATGTGATGCATATGCTGTATCTTGTGTTGTGGATGCGGGATCATACTTTTTTATGTTTCACTGGGTGAGAACAGACCGTGTAATCACTAAGTTAAGAAGAAGATTTTCTACTTTGGTTGGCGAAAAAGTATTCAAAACAAGATTAATATATTTACCACCATTTATATATGATGTGAGGTCTAAAGAGCCAAACAATGAAGTATTTCTCAGTGTTTTATTATCATCAAGAATATCATATTGCAAAAAAATTCCTGCTATATCATGATGATTTTAAGACGGTATTGCCCACCCCTAATAATAATTGAATTTGTTGTATGTTATCATTATTCATCTCCTGTGGTCCCTCCTGATTCAGACCCCTGTGATGATTAACTCTTTCTTCTCTTAACATAGGTTTGCAAATGGAGGTGGAGTCAAAACCTTCGCCACAAGTTCGTTGCGGCTGTGTGAAAAGAAAAACGATGTTCCCCCTTTTAATCAAGATGAGAAAACAAACGCAGATAAAGAGGCTGACCCAACAGAAACTCCATCTCTGGTCACACAGGAAGCTGAAGAAGACAGCAAAGTCATCAAGATGGCCGAACAGAGGGAGGAGGAGCCAGCGGTGTTAAAGACAGATGATGGAAGTACAACGCAAGAGCAGCAGGTGGATGTTAAAATTGAACAGGCCGTGGCAGAGCAAAAACAAGTGAAGACTGATGCAGCTAAGAGTGGGAAAGAGAGTCTCCTCGACCTTCTTGGAGCCATGAAGGTGGAAGTAACTAATAAGAGGAAGCTGAAAAACTTGAAAGTGAAGCCAACTTATGAGCCCACACCCAAGTCGAAGCCGGCAGATATGGAGAGCACCATCAGTATGTTTCAGAAGGCTACAGTGGAGGCTTCATCACAGAGGTGAGAGGGGGATTGAAGTTAATCATCAGGTTGCATTGCCTTGTTAAAAAGCAGGTTTCTTTCAGTTTTATGCTCTATCACAACATGATGAGATGACCACTGCTGCCATTGAGTCTGTTACGTACTTTACACCCTAATCCTGGGTGGATACCTGAAGCTCTGGTCTCTCTTCATCCATTGTGTGTTTTTTTAGTGAGACACTGGATCCTGAACTGGTTGCAGCTGCGTCCGCTGCTGCCTCCACTCTGCCTGACCGCAGCCAGGCCGAGTCCGAGCTGCTCCGGCAGCTGAGGCAGCACGAGGCCGTCACCGAGGCTCAGAAGAAAGGAGACATGAACAACCTCGGGTATGTGTCTAGTATATGAATATTAACGGCATGAATATTTAAATGAGATTGTGATATTGTTTTTTTCATTCTGTGTAATGTAAAATAAAAAAAGGCGTCACTCACATGTAATCCAACAACATTTTCTCAGAGTGATCATCGCTGACATGAAAGTACGGAGGAATCCCAACCGACAGAACACTCGGCCGTCGAATCAGATCCGGTTTGATGACGACGGGCGAGGATACACACACGACAGAGGGATCACCGCGGAGCTGGACGGTGTTCGGAGAAGGTAAATATATATATGAAGTTTATTATATCAGGTTAATCCCTTGAGATGCAACATTTCGTTTTCAAGGGGGTCCTAAAAAATACTTTCATCATGTTCGTACTCGGACAGGTTTTGAGATGGACCGTGTGTTTAATGTGCGTTTTATTTTTTTAAGGAAGTACTTGTTCTCAGGGAAAAGACTCAACATCTTCTCCCCAACTCCTAATGAAGATGGAGTTGAATCAGCAGTTGGTAATAAGGAATTTAGACTTCTGTTATTTATTGACTATTTGCTTACGGTGGATGATTTATGGTGTCTAGATTATTTTAACTGTTGTACTGAAAATAGAGCTTCATTAATGCTTATTGTCATGAGATGTTGTTCTCAAATTTAATGTCACATTGCAAAATTGCCCATAACGCTGCTGTGATATTTTCAGCACGGCCAACTCTATGGGACATGGACTTTGCTAATCAGCTGTCTCTGTCGATCAACCAAACACCCCGCAACGGGCTCGAGGAAATGATCCAGTGGACCAAAGAGGGGAAACTGTGGCAGTACCCGATCAACAATGAAGTTGGTGAGTACTGAATGCCGTATTCTAGCTAAATGTACAGAGAAGGACAAAATAACACACTGACAGAGTCTTCTTGCTCAATGTTAGGCCTCGAGGAGGAAGCCAGCGTCCCGTTCCATGAGCATATCTTCTTAGAGAAACACCTGGAGGAGGGTTTCCCCCGTCAGGGACCAGTGCGTCACTTCATGGAGCTCGTGGTGGCCGGTCTGTCCAGAAACGCCTACCAGACAGTCCAACAGAAGCAGGAACACATTTCCTGGTTCAGAGACTATTTCCACCAGAAAGAGGAAGTCCTCAAGGAGGCTGATGTTTATCTCAGCGGAGCTTAAGACAGTTGCATACGTTGTCAACATCTGCTGAATGTGGACACGTAAAAGTAAGACCCGTTTACTCAAGAGGGACAACAATGATCATCTTTACCCGCACAGGATGGACTTCTTAACTCTTCCAGGAGGCCTGTTAGAGCGGAGAGGCATCAAGTCTGTGTCCTGGTGTCGAACACTGAACAGTATCTACTGTTTCTAACATGTTGATCAGACTGTAGAACCACTTTTGAAATGTTGCTTATACAAGTGCTTGTATAAAGTATACAAACAATATAAAGCATTTCTTTTTGCATAATCCAATGCTAATACAGATGATTAACTGACTATAATGTGTCAATAATGTGGTGACACAATTACATGAAAAGACATTTTCAGACACAGGTGGTATTAAGTGATGTGCAAACATTGTTCTGTTGAATTATAACTGTTTAACTTGACTCAAATATTGATTAAAAAACGTTTAGTTTTGCATTAAGGCACGTTTGGAGATTGCGTTGCATTAAAAAAAAAAAAACAGCAGCAGTGGACTGTTTAGTTGGATGGATGTATTGTTAAAGACCTTCACATTCAAGGAAAACAGGTTGATGAAAATATTTTTGTTTTGTTTTTTGTGTCAAAGGTCATACAAACACCTGCAATCGTGATTAATGGTGTTTTCCCTGGCAGGCAGGTCGTAAAACAAGTACAACTTATGTGCAGCATCTAGGACCTCCGATCAGGTTTACAGTAGGAGCGTAGTAAGACCTTGAACCTCGTGCCCTTTGCAGGGGAAGTGCTTTTAAAGTTGTTAACAATGTGCCACGCAGATTCCATCTGGTCTAAAAACACCCTCTGCGATCTATTGTCTGAGAAAGTGTGGAAAACGAGAGCTCGACACTTTAGAGTGCCTCATTTCCACATTTTGTTCACTTTTCCTCAGACGCGTGATTGGCATGATAAGATTTTGGCAACATTTCCCTACTGGTGTGTGTATGAAGTACAAAAAAAAATGTTTGGTGTGGAAAGACACCTGGCTCTGCTCAGACATGTCTTATATGCAAATAACCCACTAGATGGCACCACTGACAGCTGTGGTCCATATGATGTTAGGATTTCTAACAATTTTACAACAAGGCTGGGACCCGAGATATTCTAGGGATGCACCGATAATGGATCGGATATCACGCCGATACTGACTCAAATAGGTGGATCGGATATCAGTGACAATGGGGCCGATCTATTAAGTTCAATTCTATGTTTATATATATATACACCGATCAGCCAAACAAAGTGAGATGCACTGTGTGTTCTGACACCTTTCTATCAGAACCAGCATTAACTTTTTCAGCAATTTGAGCTCCAGTAGCTCTTCTATTGGATGACAACACGGGCCAGCCTTCGCTCCCCACGTGCATCAATGAGCCTTGGGTCTGACCCTGTCGTCGGTTCACTGGTTTTCCTTCCTTGGACCACTTCTGGTCGGTCCTGACCACTGCAGACCGGGAACATCCCACAAGAGCTGCAGTTCTGGAGATGCTCTGATTCAGTCGTCTAGCCATCACAGTTTGGTCCTTGTCAAAGTCGCTCACATCCTTAACCTGGCCCATTTTTTCTGCTTCCAACACAAAGTTCAGAGTTCAAAATGTTCACTTGCTGTCTAATATATCCCCCCCCCCCCCACTGCCAGGTGCCATTGTAACGAGATAATCAATATTATTCACTTCACCTGTCAGTGGTCTTAATGTTGTGGCTGTTCAGTGTATATATATAATTTCAATTCCTGTTTAAGTTTTGACCAATTTGTTCCTGCATTAATCAGGTTCACACTAAATAAATCCTGTTAATTCTGAAGATTTTTTACCAAGTTGCTGTTGTACTATTTATTATTTACAATTCAGTAAATTTATGTCTATGTATTTATTGGTCACATTTTGTTTTACAAAGTTAGGAAAGCGATGTTTAAGTCAAGCTTGATGTTGCCTTATACACATAAAAGACTGATCCCAGTCACTTCCACACAGTGAGGAATACAGCTTATAAATTAAACACTTGTATCGGATCGGTACTCGGTATCGGCCGATATCCAAAGCCCAGGTATTGCTATCGGTATCGGGGCTGAAAAAGTCGGATCGGTGCATCCCTAAGATATTTCCACAAAAAAAGCTACCTCTGCAATGCAGTAAAATGTGTGTTAACCAGTATGATAAAACAGGACATGATTGACAAACCTTTGATTAAAGTGTCAAAACATGTTGTGAAGTAATGGCATTGATATCAAAATCATAATTAACTGGCCAAAAACACCAACTGATGGCTGGACTGTTTAGGAAAATAAGACCATTTGTGGGGGAAACCCCCAACTACACAATACAAACATGTCACTCTTTTCTAAGAATAGCACATCTGTAAAGGGATTTTACTGTGAAAACCACGAGGGACAAAGTGCTATTCAGAGAATAACAGTTCTCTGTGGTGGTCAGGTGGGCTCTGCATCTCTCAAAGCACTAGAGGGAGTCTGTATGTTCCTCTGCCTTTATGGTGCGTTTAGGTGCCGGCAAAATGTGTTCGAATTACAAGAGAAGTAAATGACCCAAGAATTGAATGAGATGTAGTAGCAGAAAAGCAGATGATTGATCACTTTTATTGTATGGTTGTAAATCTGGTGTTAATAACAGGGTTCCTATACGCAGTATGGAATTTGATTTTAGTAATTTCCAGGTCTGGATAAGTATGGAAAACAGAAAAGAGTATGGAAAAATATGTGTTTCCAGACTATTACCTATATTCTGTTTTTTAAAATATAAAATTATGAATTTTTTATAAAATTAATTGATACATGCAGAGGGTTTTTCATGGCGTTTGGAGCAGGCCGCGCAGCCAAAATGTTTACCGCTGTCTGAGCGAGCTTGATGTCGTCAAAAGCAAGGCAAGAATTATGGTGTGCGACGCAAAGTCAGTGGACTTTAGTTGTTAGTTATTTAAATTTGCATGACAAAAACTGAATAACATTGCACTGTTTTAGCACTGCAGCTTGAATAAGATGCTGTGCATTGAACCTGTCTGGGTTTGGTGTTAATTGATTTGAGCTACAGTACCTAGCTACAGTCTTCTGGCAACATAATAGCAATAGGCTACATATAGGCAGAATGTAACATAAACAGTTGTATTTTTAAAACCATTTATTTACATAATAAACATCTAGCTATTTGTACTCACATGTCAAACATGGTCTGAAAAATCTACCGAAAAGTCTCGAAATTTGAGTCTGGAAAAGTATGGAAAAGATGGGAAATGTGTAAGAGTCTTGTAATAACTTTAGGAGGTCGACTGTATTTTCACTCGCTGCTTAAACCTGCAGTAGGCAATATATTTTTGGCATCATTAGCATATTGTAATTCAAGTGTTCTGAGAGATAACTAGGCTTCTGCACCTCCTCATGGTTCTGTTTTCAGGCTTTAGAAAATCTAGCCCGTGACGGGAGTCTTTAGCCAATCACAGGTCATTTGAGAGAGAGAGCGTTCTTATTGGCTGTGCTCCGGCTGGTGGGCGGCGCTTGGTATTTCCTCAACAGATCTCAACGTTGCTGCCGGGTCACAAACTTTCTCATTTTACAGCTAAACAGTACACTACAAGATGATTCTGAAAACATTTGAGGCGAGAAATAGGCATTACATGACCTCTTGATCGGAGTTTGCGAGTGATTGACAGCTGCTCAGAGACGGCAAGGCTCCAGCTCGGCTCTGATTGGTTGTTTTCCTCCGGTCTGTGAAATCTTGCAGATGCCATCAGGAGCACCAGAGGACACAGAGGCACATGATTTTCTTTCAGATGACCTGTCTCATGCACTACTGTCAGGACATAGTGACCGTTTTATAAAAATATATATTAATCATATATGCTCCATTTCGACCCACTGCAGCTTTAATCCAATATAGCCAATACAGACTTTATTTTTTGTCTAGATGGATGTCATGCAGGACACCATGGTAGCATCTCACAGTAACTCATGGCAGAAAACTCATGCAAAGTTTCCCCCTTTAGTCTGCACAGCTCCTAATAAGTCTAGGTAGCCATGAAGAGTAATTAATTGTCAAAGCTCACCTTTAAATTCTAAATTGTACATATAATGCACATTTTATTTAAGCTGAGCATTAAGCCATGATTTCCAACCACTTGAATGCACCGTCTAGTTGTACGCCCAAGAAGACGGAGCCTGTGAGCGGGCCCTGAAGGCAGCATCAGACTGAATGACTGTCATGCTGACAGAGCGGCAGACTTGAGAGTTGCAGCCAGTCGGTGCAGGATGGTGTGAACTTCAGTGAAGACCTCGAACCAAACATTTCTCTCACTTTTAAATCATTGTCTCGCTCAGAACTGAAACCTGGTGCGTGAACGCAACACTTTTTTTTTTACCTGTTGATTTTGTTTTCACTCATATTTATATGTTTGTGTGAGTGTGACAGTGAGACTCAGACATGGCTGAGGTACCGCCACCGCAGCCGGTGGTCGAAATAGACCCGGAATTCGAGCCTCTCTCCCGGCCGCGGTCCTGCACCTGGCCGCTGCCCCGGCCGGAGCTCAGCGACCCGGCCGGCTCCAACACATCCTCCCCTGCACCGTCGGTGCAGCAGGAGCCGGGAGCAAACACATCAGAGTTCATCAGCAACCTCGGCTTGTTGGAGGAGGACTATGAAGAGTACGCAGAGCAGAAACCGCCTGTGCATTGCAATGATTTTCAAGAGGGTGTGCATGCACATCCCCACCACCACCACCACCTCCACCACCATCATCCTCTCCAGCAGCAGCAGCTCCCGGGTCCGCAGCTGCAGCCTCAGCAACAGGTGCCTCCTCCTCCTCCTCCTCCCGGTGTCCCCAGCTCCGGCCAGAGGAAGAGCAGCTCGTCCCGTCGCAACGCCTGGGGCAACATGTCGTACGCCGACCTGATCACCAAGGCGATAGACAGCTCACCTGAGAAGAGGCTGACCCTGTCTCAGATCTACGACTGGATGGTGAAGAACGTGCCTTACTTCAAGGATAAAGGAGACAGCAACAGCTCGGCGGGCTGGAAGGTGAGTGGCTGCGTGCATGAGGATGAACCTGAGGTTAGATGGGTCAGATGTGACCATTAAAACTATAAACATCAACACAAAATTAAGAAAAGTGTAATTCAATGCAGCACATCTGCACAGTTTTATTATTATAGTGAGCAGAGAGAGCAAAGTTCTATAAATGCATGTTTGTTTCTGCCTTTTTTTTAGTCGTTTGTCCATTAAATTGTATGCAAATTATTTTCCTCTGCAGCCCTGCATGCTTGAAGGTCACTTAAATCACTCTAATCTTAACACAGCAGTTTAAAAACATCCTATTCTGCTGAATTATATTATAGGAAATATATAGGGGATATTTTTCAAGACATTTTGACTTGACACAGTAGGCGAAATCACAGTGTAAATATTAAAATGGCTGGCTAGGGTGGCTGAATTTGTTATGTTATTGTGTTATTCCTGCTCTGCAGACAGCAAAATACCTGGTGTGACATCACTCTTTGCAATGTGGTCAGTCAGTCCAACCCACAGAGAGAGAGAGTGCACCTTCTGGGTTAGCGATCTGCAGATATATGTTGGTTTTAAGCTCTATATACTTTTATTTCAGGCCAATATTGAGTGCACATTCATCAGAAATTATTAATAAATAGGAAAACAATATTTTTTCTCCCGTCTCCCAGAGAGTAAAATAATTTTCGTTGTGTAAAAAGGTTATAAAAAAAAGTAGTTTTTGCAAAATCCGTGAACATGATTTCAACCAGTTACTCTTGAGTTTGGCTGCTGAACTGAACTGGCATCTCAGTGAGCTTTGAAGTTTTTGGAGTGGTTTCCTCTGTCAGCGGCAGCACACGCCTCTCTGCTGTGTCAGTGAGGAAACGCACAGCTCTGAGTCTGACTGTAAACATCCCATACATGAGCCTGAGAATATTTCTAGACTAGACTAGACGTTTTCTTGACTGTGCGATGGTTGAAATCTGGTTAGACTGAGGAGAATAATGTGCAGAAACACCGTGTGGATGAACACAGATTTCAGATCTACCTTTTCCTATTCCTGAGTAAACCTTTAGTGGGAACAACCTATCCAGTATTACCACAAAACATACTGACTCATGGTCTACGCAGCATTTCCACAGTCATGGAAAACCTGGTACAAAGCTGTGCTTTCTGGTCTGGAAATGTATTGGAAATATTTAGCACAAGGGGGAAAAGCAGTAGCCTAATGCCTGTACAAACACGCTAATCCAGGTCTTAATATTGTCTCGCCGGGTGAGGAAGTTACTCAGCCGTGGTGGATAGAAATTAACTGAGGGCAAAAGCAGACAGAAAGTAAAGTAGACGCTATTTAAAACCCGCACAATCCAATTCATATGTCATCTCTGCAGCCCTTCCTGTAGCTCCTGCGTTCTCGTGAGATGTAATTTTGAAGTTATGTCAGGAAATGCCTTTGTGAACCTCAATCAAATATAGTTTCCATTGTTTAACACCCTCTTGTGAAAAGCCCGATCGCAGCTTCTATTATGACTTGTGGCTCTGCTAAACCTCCCTTTCCTCCTTTTCTTAGTCTTTCAGTTCTTCAACCACACTTATACAGTAGGTGCAGCGGTCGGTGGGAACGTAGTCAGGTTTTAAGCAGCGTGGAGTAAACTGTTGGGAGCTCCCCTCCGACAATAACAGGAGGCGACACAAACAGCTCAATCAGTGTTGGGGAGTGTGTCGGAGGGGAAGGGGCTCGGGAGAAGGGAATGCTGGGAACGACGTCAAACATCCTCCATTCCTGAGCTGTGTGCTCATATCTTTGTGTCCCTGTCTTCTAGAGTTTCCTCAGCGGATGCTACAGCTTGGAGAAAGGGATCGCTCTGCTGCTCTTTATCCGATCACTTCCTTCTCTTCTGTTGAAGGTGTTTGTTCAAATGGAGCTCAGAGAGTTTTCTGCACTAAGATCTGTAAACAACGGCCACTTCTTTATTACATAAATGTCTATAAACTAACAACAGCTACAACAATCAATCCATAAGTTCAATCAAACTCAGCCAACATCCAAAGTGTCTTTGACACCAGCCCGACATCAAAGAACTAGGCCAGCAGTTGCATCACCTCACGTTTCCTTTGTCTTGGCTAAATATTTGCACTCCAAGACTACAGCCGACGGCAAACTACCACGTACGTTCTGCACCTGTGTGAGATGAAATAACTCTCCACACCAGCAGGCGGCGTTAGTCTGTATTCGTCATTCAAAAAGGGACACCAAAAGACAGAGGACTGTAGAAGCCGTTGTTATAAATAAAGCATCTTAGCTTTATTCCAGATGTTCATGTTGTTGTGAAAATATCTGTGTATTGGAACGATCAGATGAGATGAAGATGAAAAATGAGAAGAGCCTTCTGTGTTTTTCCTCTTGACTTTACTAGTTTGCTTGCTTTCCTCACTTCCGTTTCTCTTCTCGTGCACCGATTTGTTTAATCTGAACAGCCAATCAGAGGGATTTCTCTCTCCGTCGGACGCTCACCGACGGCCCCAAACTGTCCGACGGCCGACTGTCGGCTTGGTGTGTCAGGACCCGATGTTGGGTTTTTGTTCTTACTTATAAGTCAGCATTTTACTCACAGTCCTGTGTTAGAGGAGAATTGTTCACCATGAAAAACAAAGTTGTTTTTGAGGAGTTAGAGATGCCCGAAAACTCACGAAACTTGGCATTAAAGTGCTACATTTCAAATTTCAACTAAGCAGCCTCATGGACTTCAAATTTGGGGAAATGTTTTGGGGAAATGTTTTGCTGTAGCCACTGTTTTCATTGTGTGCTATTCAACGAAGCAGCAAATGAACTCAATAACAATCGCACCAGCCTGTTTATCTTTAATATCAAATCAACACTTCTCCACTTCAACCTCTGCGATCCTAAATGTTGGCACGCTTCGCCGGGCCTTGGAACCACCGGCTAATAGTTATTTTTACACTTTCCTGTTAAAAAAACACGACGGTCCCCCCACAATGAACTATGATGCATTTCCTGCAGAGTGGATGGAAAACAGTGCCATGTGTTAACATCCCCGCCTCGCAAAACACGAGGGTCAGGGCTGGAAAAAGAGGAGGAACCAATAGGAGAGAGACCGTACATGGATCATGTTTGTTCGTCTGATTCTATGTGGAGTCGTTTTATTCCATTTCAGCGTCCCCGCCGCGCGTTAAAAGAAATCATCAGTCTGCTTGTTATTCTGTTTTGTGTCGTATCCTGGCCCTCGTATTGACTTTAGAATCCACATGCATGATTGTAATGACAGATAGAGATTAGCCAGAGACCTCATGGTGGGTGGAGGGCGTTGAGTTTGAAACTCAGTGATTATACAGCTCCACCTAGAAGGTGGGTGGAGGGCAGGACGAGGGCGACGCTGCTGCTGCAGCTAGAGCTTCCTGTCTCCCTCATGTCATGGAGGATTTTATTTTTTGTTTTCCCTCTAAAAATTGTGTGGTGATCATGATGCCTTTACCACAAGAGAGGGGCCCCTGCCAACTGGGAGGACTGGTTCCCCTGGGATACTGGCGGGTCTATGAGTGGCAGTGTGCAGCATGCGAGGTACTTTACCATCTTACTGGTACTGCCACTGTTTTTCTCAGTGAACTGTGACCTCAAATAATGGAACAGGAAGTAGCACCCCTGAGTTTAACTGGCGCAGAGGTTCTGAGATGTTCAAGTTCAAAACATGAAAGTGTTTTATCAACAGCCTACTTGAACTTTATAAAGGTTATGAAGTGCGTAAAAGCCGTTGGTTTGTACTAGTAGGGCTGTCAGAGTTAACGTGATAATAAGGCGTTAACGCAAAGTCGTTTTAAGGCCACTAATTTCTTTAACACATTAATGCAACTTGTGATTTTAAGGTTGTAACAGGCTCAGTTTTAAAGCTAGAGTGAAGATACTGACAACATTTGAAACTAGAAAACCTAAAGAATCCATCGGTACCAACCATGTCATACTGTCGCAAAGTCGCTATGGTCATGGCCATTTTCAAAGGGGTCCCTTGACCTCTGACCTCAAGATATGTGAATGTAAATGGGTTCTATGGGTACCCACGAGTCTCCCCTTTACAGAAATGCCCACTTTATGATAATCACATGCAGTTTGGGGCAAGTCATAGTCAAGTCAGCACACTGACACACTGACAGCTGTTGTTGCCTGTTGGGCTGCAGTTTGCCATGTTATGATTTGAGCATATTTTTATGCTAAATGCAGTACCTGTGAGGGTTTCTGGACAATATCTGTCATTGTTTTGTGTTGTTAATTGATTTCCAATAATAAAGATGTACATACATTTGCATGAAGCAGCATATTTGTCCACTCCCATGTTGATAAGAGTATTAAATACTTCACGAATCTCAATTTAAGGTACATTTTGATCAGATAACAAATGTGCGATCAATTTACAATTAATCGCGATTAACGATGGACAATCATGCGATTAATCGTGATCAAATATTTTAATCAATTGACAGCCCTAGTTTGTCAGTTTTAACCAAAACCGTAGCCTAGATCTCAGCTTTATGCAAATGAGGAGCGGCCAACGTGATGCCCTGTCTCTCGAATCGCGCGGCCACGCTACCAGAATGCATTGCACGACTGCTTACATAGACAATGAATGGGGAGCGTGGAAAGGACGGAGGCTGTGGACACGTACCACAACAGAGCTGCTGGCACGGCTGTAGACTATTCAAAGTCGTCTGTAGACCTTTTCATTGCCGTTCTGTTGCTACGACAACAACTTTGGTCCAAGTTCACTTCCTGACAGCTACTGTATTAACAAACATTGCAACAGGAAATGCAAAGGGGCCCGTTTAGAATTTTTATGTTGTCAAGTTTGAAAAGGTTTATAAAATCAGAGAGAGGAAATTCTAGAGATTTAGCTTTAGTTTCCATTTTTTTGTTGAGTAAAGAGTCATTTTTTAATTGTTGGTTTATGAATGTTTGGTGACGCCTGAAAAGAGGTAAAAAAAAAAAATGAGGGCAAAAAAACCTGAATAGCTGCCAGCTATTTGTCTTGGGATCACAAGGTTAAAAAGGGAGGCCTTCCCTTAACTTAAGAGGCCCACTGAAAGCTTGAAGTAACCCCATGAAGAAAGGGAGGCTTGGGGCCGGGGCTTTCAAAGAGGAGCGACCGTGGCTGGAGGGAAGGAGGGAGCAGTCAGCTGACTGGCTGGCTGTGAGCTGAGGCCCGTGTACAGTCCGCTGCTGTCTACACATGTGTGAGCCTGTGGAATCTGTGGCATGTGGCTTTCTGCATTGTCTTCCAGTCCTGCGCAGGATAATAATCCCCCCTCCATATTATGTTCACAAAAACAGAACCTGGCCTCAAATCCATTATGCAAAATATAAAGGACGTGGGTGCCGAGGGAGGCGAAGAAATATGTGAAGAAAGAGAAACGGGATCAGAAGTAATTGAGATTAGTGTCCAATCCTGTAAAAAAACAGTTGGCCTTTTTACCCTGTAAAGTGTGCAAAGAATGTGTGTCACTCTCGGAGAAAGATTAGAGCTCAAGTTTCTAATCAGCTTAGTATTTCTGAATATTTAGTATGATTTTAAGTATGATTATTTTTTGATTAATAGCGCATCACGTGAGGATGTTTAACTGTGTCCATCATTCTCATTCGCCCCCTCCTTGTTTATCTAAAGCTGAACTCCTAACACAAAGCTCCCCGTTCCTTTTCATGGTCCCACTTTGAAGCCATTGCAGAAGTAGGTCACTCAGTTTGATGCTCAGTGTTAATGAAGTAGCCTGCATTGTGCCCGCGGCCACGGAGAGGCGACACGGTCTCCACACTGAGCCGGAGGGCTCTTCTTCTTCTTCTTCTTCTGCAGCAGCAGCAGCAGCGCTCGCCTTTTTACCGCCCTGTAACAGAGAACTTCAGCTCCCACGCTCATTTTTCAACTTCCTGGGTCAGAGGAGAACGGGGGGGGGGGGGGGGGGGGCGGGGAGGAGTGCACAGGAAGACAGTGTCAGGAAGTGGCTTGTCCTTTTACTGTAATCTCTGCAAGCGCTGTGCTCTCTTATTCTCTTATTTACACCACATATCTGACTGCTTTGTGGTGGTAGTAATATGACAGCAGTTACATATTAAAGATAACAGCTTTGATTAATTGTCAGCCATCTTGCAATTGTACTTTTGCACCCAGCGAGAGTCATCATACAGTATAAGATAATAATTATTTTATGTGATTGTATACATGTGCCATATTGTGATACATATCACTATAAAAAATAATCATCATATTGTCTGATTTCAGACACATCGCCCATATATCACTAATAGGAAGCCAATCTGTGCATTGACTTTACATAATCAGCTAGTTAGCAGAAGTGCCAGGGACAACAAACTGATCAAGAAGTGTAGCCGACCACAGCTGAACACTTTGTAGTCACTGGCAGCCAAAGAGATTAGCATACTTCCTTATTTCACTGTTAACGTGATTTTGATTTATGGACAATTGTTCCACATGTTTCCTCATTCACTAGAACTTTTGTTGAAAAAGCTTTGGGCAGAAGCAACCCAAAAACAATGCGTTGAGGGTCAATGAGGTCAATGAAGCTCTGATTAGAAGTAAGAAAATAAAAAACAACAACACTAGATCACTGCACAATAAATAAAATGTAAGAATATACAGCTTAAAGTGAGACTATGCCATTTTTAAAAGAATAAATAACACATTCTTACGCTTACTAATGAACTGCTACAGCCTTAGCTACTTGGTCTCATATTAGCAGTGGTTAATATGAGCTAATGTTAGCTAACTTTAAAGGGGATCTACGCCCATTTTCAAAATTCATAAATATTATTCCTACGGTCTAAAACTGTCCAAAAAATATTAGTAAACATGAACAACTCTCTCCCAAATCCAAAGTGCTAAAACTCAAACTTGTTATGTCATCAAGAATAAAGTGCTTCAGAGAGTATATGTTCACAATTATTGACTGAACTTATAGGCCATGGAAATAACGTATTTGAATTCTTAATTTAGGTGATGTTCCCCTTTAAGTAGACATTTCTGCATAACTGATATTACACAATTAGTTTGCAGACTTCTTTCTTTCTTTCATGTCACTGAACATTTAAATAATCTCGGTGTTTTCTTTAGTGGTAAAACAATTGAAATGATAATCTGTGACATGCTGGCGTAGCAGAAGCAGTTAGGTTATAACGTTAGCAAACTGATATTGTGATATCTAAAGTGTGCAAACATTAGCTAACATTAGCCACCATAAGCTACAGGTCATACCAGACCAAGGAAGTGTGTAGCAGCAAAACCTTTCACATAAGAGGGAAAATTCTGTTATATCAAAGCTACATAATCTCACTTTAATATGTTTATGATAACTGTAGCTGCATGAAGCAACAACATGTATGCAAATTTAAAGTGAGTCTCTCTTTCCCTCCAGTTTTAATATTAGGCCTCACCATTGATATAAAACCGCGTTACGGATTTGAACGGCAGCTGGTCTGCAGCAGTCGGTCTCCTGGGGGATCCTCTGTCCTGTCTGTGGTCGTGTCTGGCGCCGTATGTAAAACGTTTGGACCAGTTGCAAGTGAGGCCACTTTCACTGTGGCTGCACCTGTCCCTGCAACCGGGCCTTGTTTGTTTACTTCTCCTGCGACCGTTACTGCGAGCCTCACGCTTCACTACACCAGAAACAGCAGCTGTGTCAATTCGATTGTTTTGAAGTCCAGTAGGAGGAGTCGCTTCACGCTGAGGCAGTTTGTCTTGATGTTATTGATCACATATAATTTAGAGATCATTGGGTACACTTGAAGAATAGTAAGATGGTGGATGATTCTCTTTAATCTAACGCAGGTCTTCTGACTGTATCTGAGCTGGGTAGCAGCAGGTGGACTTGCCTTGTGCTGCGCTGCATTTACAGCGTGCCGTTCAACATGTTGCATTTCTGAGGGCAAACTGAAAATAGATTTTGTCAGAAGCAAAAAGACCTTTCCCATGTCAGGCATCCCTGCACCAGCTGACCTAGTACCAGTGTGATGTTAAAACACATACAGCATTCTTCAGCATAGAGCCAGTTTGTGTCAGATGCAGCAAGAAATCTTGTCCCTTCACAGAGCTTTATATAAGCTAATATATTATAATATATATTTTTCTTAGCACATAAGATTCATTAAAGGCTAATAGCAAGAACCGAAAAATAATTTTGGTAGCTTCAAAGCTAGGAATGAAGCAGTATTCATTTTGGAAATAAATTTAGTTATTTTATTTAATTATTCTATTTTATTAATATTATTTTTATTTTTTATTTTTTGTCTGTTTTTTATTTGTTTTGTTTTGTTTGTTTTTTGTTGTTTTTTGATGGTTTTTATTTGTTTTGTTTTGTTCGTGTTTTGGTTTGTTTGTTTTTTTGTTTGTTTTTTATTTGTTTTGTTTTGTTTTTTTGTTTTTATTTGTTTGTTTTTATTTGTTTGTTTTGTTTTGTTGGGTTTTTTTTTTTTTTTTTTTGTTTTGTTTGTTTTTTATGTTTTGTTTTGTTTTGTTTTCCCTTCTTCTTTTTCCTATCTTGGTATGCATGTGTGTGAATGGAACCCCTTGGTAGGTGGGTAGGATGAGGACCGGGGAGGGACCAAGGACTGGTGTATAGATGGGAATAGGTTGAAGTGGGGTTTATCCGTGATAATCACAGACTATTGCTAACACTACTGCTAACTATTTATGTTATTAATATCTGTGCAAAAACAATGAAGAGATTTGACAAAAAAAAAAAAAAAAATGTAAGCGCTCAAGCACAATGCTAGATATTTTGTCCTCAGGTCAAGAGTGGCAAATTGGCATCATATTACAATATTTATGTAATAAGATATACTATCTGTAATGCATCTTAACTCTTGTACAAGCTTGTGTTGGATAACTGCTCCAATTACTCAATAGATTTCCTCTCGTAGACAGTTATGTCACTTTCAGGCCTCCATAATCTGTGCCTGGGAACTTCCCTGGTTGCCACGAAAGGTCAATGAAGAGCATATATATTTCTAAATGCCCCACTTTCACACGAACTGCGGTGCAGCTACAGGTGCACATATTTTACTACTTCAAAGTCGGTTAAAAACTGAGGGCTGTAACAATATGTTTTATAAAGAAGTTTAGCAACAATGACACATATAGGCCACCTTGGGTTGGGCTTTCAGAGACATAATGTGTGAATGGGGCACCTCCTGATTTAGTGAGGCAGGGGATGTCTTTTGTTCTCTTTGGGCTGAGGTGAGGTCTGTCTCAGACAAGGATTATCCCCCGGCGGAGGGGAGAATTACCCTTCCCAGGGCCCAGTCATGCAGCCCATGATCTATTGTGGGCACTAATCAGAGGCTGCAGACATTTGCATATCACTAGTGATCTCAGCCGTGTGCGAGCAAGACATGTCGGTTTGGTTAGTGGAGTAGAAGTTGGTTCACATACTGATCTGTGCAGCACACTGCTCCGATCTCAGGTACTCCGCTAATGACTCATTTCCTGTATTCGGTTACAGATTGAGATCATGTAAAAAGAGAGAAAAAAAAAAAAAGGAGAGAAAAGGTCATGATTCAAGTGAACACGAGTCAGATTGAGCATTTTGAGACCATGCAGTGAGTGTTAACTCCAGTCTGCATGTGCAGGATGTCCTCCGACACAGGAAGCCTTATTTAAAAGTCAGTGGAAGAGTAGGGAGGAGTCCGGTTCAGGAAGGGGGGTGGGGGTTCTGTTGTGGTGAGTCAGAACGCAGACCGTCCGACCCAGCAGCACCTCACATCTGATGCTTCTCCTCCTCTCTCTGTTCCTGCTCCATCCAACCTGTTTGCACGTCTCTGTCAGCGCCGGCTGAGGAGCTCATGTTCAGCACACAGTGAACTCATTGACCTCCAGCTCTGCCGGCAAAAACATCTCCCTCTGTCGCCCTCCCCTTCCTCGCTTCGAACTCTGTAACCTCCCCCCCTGCTTTCTTTTTCAAGATTTACCATTCATGCACAGCCTCCACTCTTAAGGATCAGGCTTCACAAGGCCACTGCTGATGTATAGTTTGAGGTTAAACTTGCTGTGGTTCAGCGCCTTCGTGGGGACAGTCATCCAACACAATACTCACAATATTCTTAAGCTTATACAATTATTTGAAGCATCATTCTGGCCTACGTCCTGGTTATGCTGCTATTGAAAATGTATTTATTTTTATCACTTTAAAGAGCCATCCTCGATATGAAATAAATCATATTATGCTAGAATATGAGTTACCTTCTGATGATTAAAATGCACTGAGTGCTCCCGATCCGAGGCCAGCGTTTTACGTCCAGACTGTATACAGTTCATCTGTGTCCTGTGTGACCGTCTCTCTGTTCCACAACCATCGTTGTTTTTCTTCCTGAGAGAATTACCGCAGGAGGCGCCTCTGCGTCCTTTTTAGAGTTCATAACATAGCATTAGAGAAAACGGACTGAATGAGGCTTTAGGTGTATACATGTTAGCACAAGGACAAATGTGACCGCGTACAAAAAAAATGAGCAAGCTGGTTAAACCCAAAGCAATACAGCCTGTCTTATTCAGGAGTTGTTGTTTTTAATCTGCTGCTGGTGGAAGGGTGGGATAGAGCTGTGCAGATCAAACATGGTGTAAATCACAGGAAACACGATTATGGCCTTCAGTGAGGACGGAGCAGGATGACCACCCTAATAAACTCTAATATAGAACTCTTCAAAGCAAGCGTTAGGAAGATAAAAGCTTAACGACATAAACTTAAAGTTTAAATACTTTAATGTGATACATTTGACATCATACAAGAAGAGGCTTAGTCGGCAAATCGTGCACGAGACTCGTATAAGTCATGTGAAAAAAGCATCAGTATAGTTTTATGTCCTCAGCCAGATGATTTAATCAGACTAAATAGTCACTAAAATGCTAACTTTAAATAAACTTTGCTTAGCTGGTGGTGGCACTAGTATATCTGTTCTAGGGCTGTAAATCGATTAAAATATTGAATCGCGATTAATCGCATGATTGTCCATAGTTAATCGTGATTAATCACAAATTAATCACATATTTTGTGATTAATTTGTTCAAAATTTACCCTAAAGGAAGATGTTACATGTCTGTAAAGGGGAGACTCGTGGGTACCCATAGAACCCATTTTCATTCACATATCTTGAGGTCAGAGGTCAAGGGACCCCTTTGAAAATGGCCATGCCAGTTTTTCCTCGCCAAGATTTTGCGCAGGTTTGTAGTTTTATTTAGCCTCCTTAGCAACAAGCTAGTATATCATGGTTGGTAGCAATGGATTCATTAGGTTTCCTAGTTTCATATGATACCAGTATCTTCACTCTAGCTTTAAAACTGAGCCCGCTACAACCTAAGAATTGCAAGTTGCGTTAATTTGACACTTTATTACCGCGTTAACCTTGACAGCCCTAGTTTATACTGTTTGTACTTTTCGTTAACTTTTTTTTCGTTGTTGTTCATTTAGTCTGTTTGATGCCATCTTATATTCAGTAACAGATACTGTACTCTGGCTGTAATGACTGACATCTGTCTTGCAATGGTACCAAATATTTATTTAGTGTGAAATAAATGACACCACGTATCCCATCCATCCATCCATCCATCCATCCATCCATCCATCCATCCATCCATCCATCCATCCCTCGCTCCCTCATGCCAAAGTAACTAATGTCTTTTGCTGGAGAGCATGAAGAGGGAGGAGTGGAAAAGGCTCAGTAGACATAATATTGTTGACGGAGGATATGGACATATGCATACTTCCTGTTCATCTGCCGGCTTTGACATCACACTCGACTACCAGCTTCTTCTCCATTCAGTACGAAAGAATGTCAAACATTTCCTCTGCAGCGGTGCACCTTCTCATTTAATTCCCACTGAAAAGCAACCGGTTGCTTCTTTTTCGCACCATCCTGCTAAAGTGTTCAAACGACAACTTTATAGATGCACTAGAATATTTCGTGAGGATTGATACCTCAAGCTGCATTGTAGCCTGCACATAACTGTGAGTCCGCAGATAACTTACAAATGATTCACTTTTTTTTCCCCCATGCAGAACTCCATCAGACACAACCTGTCCCTGCACAGCCGCTTCGTGCGCATACAAAACGAGGGAACGGGAAAAAGCTCCTGGTGGATGCTGAACCCGGAAGGGGGAAAGAGCGGAAAGTCACCTCGACGCAGAGCCGCGTCCATGGACAACAACAGTAAGTTCGCCAAGAGCAGAGGAAGGGCCACAAAGAAAAAGGTACAGTCCCCCTTTTATTAACACTATACTCACATATTATTATAATTATAATATAAATATATTTGGCCATCTATTTTTTTCACAATTCTGCTGAATCTAGGTTAAAGGAACACATTTTAGAAAATACAGTTATTTGTTATTTTGAGCTAACCGGTTGCTAGTGGTAGCTTCAGATATGAGAGTGGTGTCAATGTTCTCTGAGCGAATAAGCATTTTTGATGTAAGTTAATAATACACTGGTAATTTTTATGGCAGCCTGTGTGAGTTTTTACTGTTTTTCTGTCCTTAGATGGCTCTACAGGAAGGGGTAGAGGGAGGAGCAGGCAGCCCTGGTTCCCAGTACTCTAACTGGCTGGGAAGCCCGAACTCCCACAGTAACGAGGACTTTGAAGCCTGGAGCTCCTTTAGGACGCGCACCAGCTCTGACGCCAGCACCCTGAGCGGTTGCCATTCACCTTTCCCGTCTGAACAGGATGACCTCGGGGAGTCTGACAGCCACATGATGTACCCTGGAGCGGCGGGGACCAAGATAACCTCCACCCTGCCCAGCTTGTCCGAGGTCGCCGGATCCATGGGTCAACGCGGCTCAGAGAACGTCATGGAGAGTCTGCTGGATAACCTGAACCTGCTGTCTCCTAAACCCCCCCAGCTGGGTTCTGACTCCTCACATTCATCAAATGCTGCCATGCTTCAGAGTAGCCCCTACAGCTCCGCCGGCTTGACCCCGCACCCGCAGAAGGACTACCGTAAGTGCATGTACAGCCAGGTGAGGATGAACTCGCTGTCCCCTGCTCCCATGCAGACGCTTCCAGAGACCAAGCCGGGCTTTAGGGCTTATGAGAACCAGTATAGCCCTATCTGCCCCGCTGGCCTCCTCAAAGAGCTGCTGACCTCCGATGCAGAGGCCAGTAGGGACGCACAGGTGGGGAGGGGAGGTTGCCTAATGCCTCCTTACAGCCGCCAGAGCCACATGGGGGGTCATAACGGAATAAAAATGATGAATCCTCCTCAGAGTCACCCAGTTCCTCATGTAAATCCACAAGCTATACATAGACAGGGTCTTTCAACCTCACAAGACTTGAATAGCTGTAACATGATCCCCTTGACTAGTCTGACTAGTCTTCTAGGGGCCCCTCCTCGAATGACCAGCCTGAGGACATGCACGCAGCTGCCCCGCGGACACCCAGCGCACACTATTGATGTTTCGGCAAGCTACGGCAGCCACTACAGGGAACTCAACTCGGTTCACCCACACGGTCATCACCAAGAGCGGTTGCCCAGCGACCTGGACAACATGTCCATTGAGAGGTTTGAATGTGACATGGAGACCGTCCTCCATGACACCCTCATGGATGGTGGGGCGCTGGACTTTAACTTTGACCCCGCAGCTGGGCCTCATGGGTTTCCTCAGAGGGTGAAGACCACCACACATAGCTGGGTGTCAGGCTAGGACGCATGGTGGACCATAAACAGGTGAGACTTAGGCAGTAAGTACATGTATTAAAACTATAACAAATAAAATGTCCTGTTTCTCATCCCTGAACATTTTCCGTTTTCCCTCACAGGTTTTTCTCTGCGTCACGCCGCCGCCGCTCACCTTCATTCAGAGCCAGGAAAATGTAAATCCACAGAAGCCAGCAAAAATGTACATATCTTGAGTTGCAGCTCCTTGTATAACAATGCATGTTATTACATTATATTTAATAGAGTAAACAAAATAAGTCATTCAGATCCAGAAATAAGACACAACAACCAAAACAGTTTCGAACGTGCTCGGAACATTTTAAGATACTAGCTCTGCAGAGAGAAAATTATTTAGAAACAAACTAGTCTTGTTTACAATTGCTTGTCAAAAACTGGAAATATGTATATATTTGTTTATTTTTTGCTGATTCATGTTCATATAAAGATGTACAGTACAGTATATTACACAAGACAGAACACAGTATCAGAGTGCCTAACAAAAAGAGAGTCATTTCTCAAAATGTATGATTTGTGGCCAACACTGCACAATCCCCTTTTGTTTTACAATTGAACTTCGCAGTAGTCAGTAGGCTCAGCTGACCATACTAGTGAGGACACAACAGCGCAGTTATAAGCTCACACTGCTCTGTAGGTGATGGAGGAAGTTTTAAAATCAGTTCTGTATTTGCTACCATCCGGTGAAAGGAGACAGTTTTGAAGTCATTTGGGGTCAACGCAGCAACATATATTCAGCGAAATAACAGTATGAATAAATGTTTGAATTAACCCATAAAGCGGTGTTTTTGGTCCAGTGTTTAAAATGTCAAGTATGATTTCAAAATGGCACCCAAATCTTTAAAGGAGAACTTGATATTACATTCTAGTGGACCAAAAACCTGCTAAATATGATTTTCTATATAGTCTGATCAGTGAAAAGACTTTCAGTTTTTTTTAAGGGTTCACTTTGAGAAGATCTTTTAGCATCCAGCCCTTAATGGCAAATGATTACACAGGTGATAACCTAGTGAGATCATTTTGCTTAAATAATAGATAAACCGGTGTATCATCTGCATAGCGATACATATTAACTTTGTTATCTAGATAATGTGTTTGTTGCTGAACCCATCAGCCTAATATTTTTGGTGCTCATTTACGACTGTATGCTCAAGGACCTCTCGTGGTTACAGTGAGTCACACTGTTTGAAAAACATTAATTTTATTGACTGTTTTAAACCGTCGTTGATTGCTGACTCCTCACTCCTTAACTGACATCCATAGAAAAAAAAATTGGTTTAATTTTGAACTGGAGCATCTGCAGATTAATTCCTTACCTGATATTTTATGTTCCACTAAAATTAGGCACGATACAAGATTAAAATATCCCTGTTTTTGTTATATTTGCTGCCATCTTGACTGTAAGGGAGCCGGTAGGGACAATTGAGTGAGATTCAACTCTTAAAATAGTGACTTAAAATGACCTAGAGAAAATGTACGGTGACTGAGAAAAGGATAACAGACCTCTGGACAACACCACATAGCAGATTATGAAACAAACTGAAAATATTCTAATTGGCATCCACACAGATTAAATGTTTATAGACAGATGTCGTGGTACAGTGCTGTCGAACATCAGCCATATCTCCTCACCATTAGATGTCATTAGAGGCATCTCTGACTGAAATTAATTAATCCTAAATGTATGAAGGTATCTATTTATGTTTTTATTTTGATTGTAGCTCTTAGATTCTTGCTTTGTAGGCTTGTAAAAAATACATATATGTGCCTATGCTGTGTACAAGATATATACTGTATTTGAGCTTTTGTTATATCAAACTAATATTGAAGAAGGAAATTACAGATGCGTAAGAGATGTCGTCTTCTTTAAACAGTTCACTGAAAGTCCATATTAATCTCAATTCATGAAGAGAAGTGCACTTTGTGAATGCTCCCTATTATGTTAATGGTGTTTTCATGCAATAATTAAGAGTTGTTTAGAAAATGCGGGTGTTTGGGAACACCTATCGAGAATAATGCTCCTCAACATCTTATTTTGCCTTTTTGGACCCAATGTTGCTGTCAGGGGAAAACCTCTCAACTCTAGTCTTGGCTTACATGAACCTCTGTGACATTAGGACTATTCTATCACGCTTGACGTTATGAAAAACTTTTCCAAAACCACATTTGGATAAACTGAAACAAGCATGGTGATCGAGTTCTGAAATTCTGAAAAAGGGACCGTTTGGAGACTGTAGTCAGGCCATTAAATAGGCGTTATCAGTTGCTATAAGCCGCATAGATGTGGGTCAATAGTGGCCACTAGCAGGTTTTATCATCTATTCACATGGTAGATCACCAAATTATGACAGGTGCAGGAGCAGAAGTCAGGCTCTGTAGTATAGACACAGTGTGAAACTCCATGTGGTGTGGAGGTCTGGGACAATGGTTGGGACACAAAACACGGGGTTTTTACCCAGGAGACTGGAGTTCGCATCTAGTGTGAAACCAACAATGTTGTCATTGTGATAGTTATTTTAACCCAAAACACGGTGTTTTCCCCTAAACTTAACTAAGTGTTTTTATTGCCTAAACCTAAAGAAGTTGTAGTTTTGTTGCCTAAACCTGAAGAAGTTGTAGTTTTGTTTCCTAAACCTAAAGAAGCCTTTTTCTTTGTGAACAAAACATGGCGTTTCATTCAGTTTTACAACATGTTAGAACGGTTTGCTTTTAAGTTTCACTTTCACTTTTACAACGTAGTAGGCGTAGCAGGCCCCTAATGACCCAAATCTATGGTGCTTATAGCGACTGATAACGCCTATTTAATGAACTGATAACAGTTGAATCGGGTGCATGATGTGTGATACAGTGGGAGAAGCAGTAGATGGAGTGACTGTTGACGAAATCCCTAAACTGACTGGAAATGGATTCAAAGTTTAGCTGACACAGCACAAGATTTGACGCTGTTTACCTCCCAGCAGCTACAGTTTTATGCACCAAAGAGTTACTCTACTCTACCAAACACATTTCAAAGAAAGTGTGCCGATCCACTGTGCCTACATGGTCTCACAGACTAACTGTACAATGCTGTACATATTATATTCTTTAGTAGTACATTTCTGTATATGAAGGGTTCAACTTGTTAGGATTATACTGAAGTATTATGCTGATTGTGTTAGAAATGGTTGTTTACATATCTCAGTCCAAACCATATCAATAAATATATGAACACTCATACCTCACAATATTTTACCTCTGAAGTGTTGAAGGGATTTTTTTCCTGCCATTTTCCTCAGTGAGTAATGTATTGACAGTTTTGTACATTTGTTTTCTTTTTATGTATTTGATTAATTTTGACCTGTTCAGAGTGATGCACCGTCTGCCTTCGTATTTCTAATGTTTTTCTTGTGCTTGAGGATTATAGCCATTAGTTTCTAGTAAATATTGTGTGACAGCACAGTAAGTAATTTTAAATTAAACATGTATTTGTGTGAAATTGAAAGATTAAAAAAAAAAAAAAACATGAATTCATCTGTTCAGACAAGGAAAGCAATCCAGTAAACAGAATTTAATTATTACTTGGAATAAAGCCACTACTTCTGTAATTATGAAAGCTCATCGGAAATAAATGTGTGATGGGAGCATTTTAATAATGGGTCACATTGCTACCTTGAACAAATGAGATTTTGTTAAACTTAACGAAGTGCTTTAGTCTGTTACCTTTCATTTAAAAAAAAAAAAAAAAAGAGAGTATAATGCATTTTATATGTAATCTTTGACATTAAACAAATGATGAAACACACTTATGTGCACACACATGTTCAGGAAAAATGGAATGCAGTTTTATTTTATCTTTGATATCCACATGGGTATGTTTTTGAAAGAATGCAGTTATGTAACCCGTTCAGTGCATGAATCACCATGTGCACTTTCAATTAAAGGAAGAAAAACAAAATGATATCTGTGTGTCTTTATCATAGTATGTTTTTTCAGTCTGCTGACTAACATATTCATTCAGTGTCCATTCAAACATTATTTTCAGGGTTCTTACGAATTTTTCGAGCTGCAATGCTTTCACTTTCACTATGATAGCCGTGCTCCACATTTACATAACAAGTTAGTTTACGTTGCTGTCCCCAAACATCAACTCTTACTTCAGTCAGAGTGTTTTGGAAGATCTTTAATGCATTTTTTTTAGTGAGTTTGGGGAAGACCAAGACTGTAACTTCTAAAAACTGAAGTGACTTGAAGGTATTATGCAACTCCAGAGCATCTTAAACGGTGAAGCTGGCTTTGAAGAATGAGGCTCGTGCAGGATAGACACCCGTCATTAAGCACATGCAGCCCACATGCTCTCATCCAGATCCCCAGAGGTCACGCCAGGTCACACAGGTCATTCAAGGTGGCTTACATTGGGGGTTTTTTTTTGGATGTGAAATGATAAAAAACAATACAGCCACGTCAAATATGAATCATAAAGAAACATATCTAGAATATGTTTGCCTGTTATTCAGCTGTCCTTAAACAGCTTTCAGATAATTAAAAAGTTTCCTACAATGTGTGAGGCAGCTATGAGTCACCAATGTGTCATCTCACTGCAGGCTTCAGTAAAGTGTATCATCCAGCTCATTACGGCAGCTGATTCGATCAGTGGTGACTCCTTAAATAGGCAAGCATCATTTACTTTCATAGCTTGTATAAATGTGTGTGTGCGCGCAAGAGTTTCTGCAATAAAAGCCCACCATTGAGTCATGCAGCTGTTAACCTAAAGCACATCTAGGCATTTACTTGTAGGAAGTGCAATGAATGAATGAAACAAGTTATTGTGATTGTACCTTGAACACACTGCCTGCGTACAAGGAGTTTCCAGGTTATCAGCGCTGCAGGGCAGGCCTTCAAATTAAAAGCTCTTTGGTTCCTCCACGACTTTTGATTACTATCAGGGCACATTTTTAATCTGTCCTAATGTGACTCATTCAGTTTCCACAGTTTCTTGACTAACTGGCAGTGAATGACCTGAAATATGTGATCCTGCAGTTGAGGCCTTTAATAGGCCAAAACAAGCCTGTTTTTATCGAGGAAAGGAATTATTGAAGCATATTTTTAAAAAAAACAAATGGAACAGGACAGAAAGCAGATCATTAGAGAGTCTCAGCATCTATTCACGCTTTGGTTTCTGTCAAACGTGAGAAACTTGACGCCAGTGATCAGTGAACAGGTTCGTTTCCTGTATGAAATGAGGCCACATACAGCTACAATAGGAGGCAATGTCTCCAACTTTGTTAATCAATTTAATCATTTAGACACTTTTTTGTCAATGAAAGATAATTTATTGGACAATACTGAAAGTCAGTTTCTCTCAAAGGCCTTGCTACCATAAGGAAACATGCATTCATGTCATTGTATGTCATATAAAAAGGTATATACTTGCTCTCATGTTGCTGTTCATCTAACGTATTCTCTTAATAGCCAGTTTAACACACACAGCCTGCTTCACACACGATTAATCACACGATGAGAGCCGTTCAACAGCAGGGAGGCGGATCACAAAGCCCGTAGCCCTTAAGTGGTTGTTGTTTCCAGAGCCGTCGGGTCACCTCTGCTGCCTGACTGGTCAATAAAGTGTATTAGCAGAAGCTAGGTGGGCGGCTGAGTGGGGTTAAAGGGACACCCGCTGTCATTTATTTGTTTGACTGGGGCACGTCTTGTCAGCCTCGTTGGTTACAAAACATGCTCTCTGTAACATACATGTGACCCACCTCTCAACTTACACTCAGGATCAAGTATGGAATACCTTGCAGAAAAAAAGTGTGATGTTTTGGGAAACACCCTTTTTTGTTTTCTTGCTGAGAGAGACAAAACACAAAGAGACATTTGCATACATACAAAGTCAATGGATAAACGCAAATTCGCCCAACTAGAGCCAGGAGATGACTAGTTTAGCTTAGCATAAAGACTTGGGCTTAAAATTAGTATGTAAACTAAGTAAAATATGTAAGGAAACAAGGTAACAGAAAACACATCACAAACATAACTTACAAAACAAAACACGGTCTCCAACACCAGTCTCCTGGTTGAAAGTCCTGTGCTTGTTGGACCCACCTCCCCTCCCACCCGCTCGCCAAAAGTGGTCTTTCTCGCTTTTTTATTCTACGTCACTAGTTCTGAGCGTAGCATATTTACGCGGATGTGTTTACATTGCAGTACAGACTATACAAATAACACGCCAAAAGCAAGAAAGGCGTTCTTATTGCACGTTAAATGCCTTGTGCATTATCGTGTCATTCATACCCCTATTCGTGCTGCTATGTTTATGCGAAGCATCTTCTTGCTGTGACTTCATATTAGCGTAGAGACATGAGAATTTGGTCTCAATCTTCCTTTTTCCTAACTTCCTTTTGAATATTCCCTCCATCTTTTTTGCAGCCCTCCATTCACTCAATGTTTTCTTCCAGAATTGTGTTTTTATTTTATTCAACAAGCACTACTAAACATAATTTTTCATAACATGCATCAATATGCATGAATATGTTACATCTGCTGTCATGTAAATTGACAACTATGTGTAAAATTGATAATCTAAGTGAAAGTTAATACTCATTTTATGTTCGTATATGTTGAGTATAAACTGTGGCTGTAATTTATTACCGATGCTTTATTTAACAACTCTGAATGTGGAGATTATTCTGCAGCACAACATGAACAACACAATGATTACCTCATGACACAGATGTGGTTTAAATGTGTCCTCCTGTGCTCCCACTCCTGGTTGATGTCCCTAATTGACTCATAGAAAAAGCAGCAGAGCCTCTATTAACATCTGCACGGCGCGGAAGATCAACGCTTGTTTAGTGCTCCGAGCTGATGGAGATTATTCCTGCCGTGTTTGTGTGGCCCGGAGAGCTGCACGGTGAGTTGGGGCTGGGCTCTAATTTATCTGTGTGGCTCAGGCACAAAGCCAGGAAATTAGGTGGTCTGGGCCATTGGAGCTTTGCTAATATAAAACACAATATGCACATGCACACCCAGCGTCAGACCTGCGATGCATCCCTGTATCTCTCAGAGGGAGGCCGGGTTAACCATTAATTCGTGATGACATTAACCGGACAGCAGCCGATCAAGTCCCATCATGTGATTCTTGAACGAGAAACAGAGGAAATCAGGTTTGTCGTATGGATGGGTGCAAACAACTCAGGCTGGATCGTGGTGACAGGATGCTCCTAAGGAAACTACAGCGTGTTCTTCAGGCACAATATAATACAATAACAAGTGTTATTGAGAGGAAGAAATGGTCAGGGGTACTCCAGCCATTTAGTATGACGCTTTTATAAAGTTAGGGGACTCATAAGACAGAGATTTAAGTTACCCAATATAGCACCAATGGAATACTGTGTTAATGCTGTCTTTTATATTACTGTTCTCTTAGTTTATTTCTTCATCTGTTCTGTTTCTTATCATTAAGCTCTCATGTCATTTCAGAGCCTGCCACTCCCTCCTGTTTGCAATCACCTCATTCCCTTCACCTGGGATTCCCTGGCCATCTCTTCACCTGCAGCTCGTTCCCTAATCAGTTCCTCAGCCCATATATATACAAGTCCTACCAGTCATCAGCCAGATTGTCTCATGTTTTGCCACCTAGCTCTCCAGCATTTCTTTGTCTTGCCTGACTTAGTAGTTCACTAGCAAGGACCATGCCACAATAATGTCCTTTAATGGAAAATTCAGGAGGGATTGATTGTTCAGGAGGACTGATGGATGGACGTAGAAAGGGGGGAGGTGGAGGTGGGAGGAGGACGTCGTCAGTTAGGCTGGTCTGGGAGGTCGTAATGAAGTCCGGGCAGAGGGAGACTCAGTGTGGGGGTTCCACCTGAACTGATCACAGGCCCCCAGACGGTATTTGGGAAAGTTTTAAGGTAGAACTTGAGCTTGTATTGCCTAACGGTGGATATAAATGATCATATTTTAGTTAAATAACCCAACAGTAATATCATCCTTAACAATAAACTCAGCTTTGATCATCACACACTACCAAACAGAGGCTCTCCGCCATCCGGAAACTCACAGTCACACCAAACCTTCTGCTCCTCCTGTAGCGTCAGAGCAGCCCGTCCTCCTCTACTGGTCCACATGCTCACTGTCACCAACAGGAACAAACTCCTCACAATCACAAACAATGCCTCCAAAATCTCCCTATTCCCAACCTCCCAGCCCTCGTTGACACCGCCATCACACGCAAAGCACTCACCATAGCACATGACCCCGGCCACCCTCTGAACTCATGCTTCACTCTGCTCCCATCTGGCCACAGATACAGATCTGGGATCTGTAAAAAAAAAAAAAAAAAACACTCTATGATACACCATATTCTTGTGACTGTATGTGTTTTTATGATTGATGTTCATTAATTGTTTTTATGTTTGAACAAACTTCCTCAACCCTAAAATAAATTACAATTAAAATAGCAGAGGAGTACTCTGCATTAGTAGTTCACAATTAATATGTTACATTCATCTAAAAATTAAAAGCACACTTGTTTTCTTTCTGGTGCTGACTGTGTTGAAGTATAGTCGAAGGTTATTTATAAGGACAGGAAGCCAAGCGCAGTATTTATATTTGTTCCTTTGTACCGAGAGCCCATGTCATTTCCATGCAGAAAACATTTCCATTGGTTTCTCTGATCTGCGCTAAGCTTATTATCACAGGAAGTGACATCACATGCAGCTGCTTCATGCTATTCTTTTATTTCTCTTTACCGTCAGTGACACTGTTTTGTTTACGCTGCACAGTTTTGAGACAGCTGTCCAAAAGGACTAAAAATGTGATGCGTCTTCTCTCCGAAGGGCCCCGTTTCTTCAACTTTTATCCTGTTACACCCTTTAGTTGCACTCGTGTGAAGAATTGCAATTAGATAATAACTAAAATGTGACTCTAGTATTTGCCTTTTCATGCACACTGAAACCCCCAACAACTGAAACCTACATCTCCCACATTAAAGATAGACATTTATAGACCTAACATGATTACACTTCCTGAAACTGACATGAAATTCTGGCTCTTTTTATGAGCGTATGTGTGAAAGACAGAGTGAGACTGTGTTCTTATGGCAAACATCAAGCACTGTGCTGCTCGGGGGCTACGACTATAACCTCACCTGATCTGGATTCTTGCTTTAACATCTTGAGGATTTTGGATTTTAAATGGCTTGTTTATCTTCAAAGTTCAAGAATTGATGTCATACTGTATTTCAGGAATAGGCCTTCCACAGCTGATTGTTTGACCTTTGTGCATTCGTGGAAGAAGTGTTGAGATCTTTTACTGAAGTGAAAAGTATCAATACAACAAATCATGAAGTTATCCTTAAATATACTTAAAGGTACTATATGTAACTTTCCAAAAACTCCTTGTTATTAATGACACCGCTAGTCATTAAGTGAACTGCAGTCGGCATCCTGTTGAGTGATCATCCTGGGCATCGGCTAAAACAGTGACGTGACATTACATTACAATCACATATCACCGTTAATATCTGCAATGTCCAACCTCCATGATACCAAATAGTTCGCCATTTGTTAATTACTTCATCGGCTAACATTACGTAGCGAGTCCTTTACATAGAAATCAGTCCGCAGGCTGTTATGTGCAACTGAGAAAGTCGGTGGAAGATCTCAGTTTTTAAGTTACATTACAATCTGTTCACACATTAGCAAGACAAAAACAATTAATACATTTAAATATGTTACATATAGTACCTTTAAGAAGTATTTTAAGTTTTCAAATTAAAATTACATTACACATAATGGCCCCATTCAGAATGTTTCGTTTATCATTTATAATAATTGATATTATTACAGATTTATTAACGTGTAAGCCGAGGTGGAGCTCATTGTAAGTTGTTTATATACCAGATAGATCAATGACAATGCACCATATTTTATAAGTTGACCTATTTGCAAAGTAACTAGTAACTATAGGTGTCAAATAGTAAAGTAAAAAGTATCCATTTCCTCCTCAAATGTAGCAGATATATCAAGCATAAAATTTAAATTGCTGGTGCAAGTACTGATGGCTCTGTTCAGTTTACAGTAAATCATGACAAGGAGGCAGCATACTGTACACCCTATCAGCACCCCAGAACTGAACAGAACTCAACCATTTTTCACCTGTTGATTTATTTATAATTAATTAATTAGACCAGTAGATCCTGATTGGGGCTCAATTGTATAATCTCAATACCATGAATATACTGTGTGTGTATAGGGGGGGCTGTTAAATGGTAGCCCGTAGTAAACAAGGGTTCCCTCTGCAGGACAAAAAGTGGAAGCACCACCATAAAACTGACAAACTGGCTGCAGCAGCTAGTAAATGCTTTGCTGACATCTAGTGTCATGTGATACACAATCAGAGCTTCAGACCTGCGTTGGCTTCAACTCTCTAATTCAGTCCATTTCTTATGCTGATTATTGTTTTTAGGGTCTTGGAGAATGTATATTCATGAGCGTCTCGAGCAATAACGAAGAATTTTATTAGCATACTATATAAATAGTGACGTGTGCAGAGAAAACACAGGACACGTTTATTGTGCATAATCTTTATTTGTTACTATAGTTTTGCTATAGCACTTAGCACACCTTTGGTGGCGGAAGAAAATAAAACAAGCTGACGTATCTATTCGAAAAATATAAAGACATCTTTATTGCAAGTACTACCTTGCAAATAATACTGAGCAGCGTAGCATCAGAAAATGATGATGATGATGATGATGAATATAACACAGAAATGCAGTGCAATTATTGTTAAAAATGTGACATCAAAGTTTTAAAAAAAAAACAGCATTAAAATTAAATAAGCAGCATAAAGTGAGCCCTAAATGTATGTGTGGAAGGCGTGTACACTGTAAACATAAAATATTGAAGTGGAAGCAGCACATAAAGCTACAATATTCTTTCACACTACACATATACTGTGCACATTAACACATGCGTACTTCTACAGGAGGAGAGCGATGTCTAATTTAAACAATTAATATTTGTTGTGCAAAACATTATACTTGTTCTTGCCATATCCCATCTTTGCAATGTCTGTCCAACGATTACTTGAGCTGCGTAAGAAATTCAGCTGCAGTATGACTCCCACTACGAGGCTGCAGAGCTCACACCTCCGCCTCGTCCACATCAGACTTTGCAAACTAGCAGTTAAAACAGTCAACACAAATATCTGCATGTCTTGTTAGGCTGTAGGGCAGATTAGCATCAAAGCACTGAGAGAAACATGGTGCACTGACATTAGAGTCTTTTCCCAAAGGTCGTCCCAATCATGTTGAGTATTTGTCTTATTGCTGTCCAAGGGGAGTAAAAAAGTATGGAGTTATACTGTAGGCGTGCCATAAAAAAGAATAAAACTATAAAAGAATAAAAAAAGAAATGTGGAAATATATATATAACAAAATACCTATAACAAAATGTAAAATAATAATTATAAGCATTTTCATTTATTTTCACATTTATTTGTTCTTTTATTTCAGTATATATTTATTTATATATTTTCAACCATATATATTATTACATTTTCACATATAAATTACACTTTTTTTTGTATATTTACAAAAAATATGTTTATATTGTTTTTATTTTTATACAGTGTCATGTATTTATTTTTATCCCTTTACTTTTCCTTATTCTTTTCCCTGTTGCTTTAGCTATTCCTTGAAGGGCCAAGCTGTCAATCAACTGGCTTTGGCCTTCCTGCCCAGGCTGAGTCGTCAATTCCCGCACACATATATTCTATCATAAATTTAAAAAATAGAGTAATTTATATGCAGAAAATAAATACATATATATGTTTTAAAATACATAAATAAATATGTACAGAAATAACAAATAAATGTAAATGCTTATAATCATTTTTATATTTTATTATTTGTCTTTATATTTCCACATTTATTTATTATTTTATTGCTCTTTATATTTCCACATTTTTTTACTTATTCATTTATTTATTCCTATTTATATTTCCACATTTATTTTCTTATTCTTTACAGATTTTTCTTTTTTATGGCACTCCTATGACTCCATAGAAGAGACTGTAAGACCACACTTATTTCTAAGTCTTATTTCTATTTAAAGGTACTGGAGGTATCAGAGATTAGCATTGCTAGCAGGAAAGGCAGTGTTTGAGCAGTTATCCATTACTATTACTGATTATCATGTCAGCCACCTGAATATCTGTCTAGTTTACATACTATATCTATATCTGAGCAAACTGGTGAGACTGTAATCCAAATTAAAATAAGGGGGTGAACTGACAGACACTCTTTAATGAGTCGGTAGCCAATCAAAAGGCTCTCTATTCGTTTAGTGTTTGAGAGAAGATCTCCACTTTTAATGCCAGTGTGTACAATCAAACCCATGTGTTCAGAGCAGTAATAATAAGGTAATAATAAGAATAAAATAAGATGCAATATAAATCTATAGGAAGCATCTGTTTTTCACCAAAAAAATACAATAAAACCCACAAAATGAATAGTCATTCTGCCATTAACGATATGATTGTTTATATAGATAGGTCCCAATTAATCTTATTTACAAGGGAGACCTGATCAACGCAACAGATTAAAAACATTATAATAGAAAATGAACACTGTTGCAACTTCTTTCACTTGATATTGTAGTAATTTATTTCCCTTTTTTTTGTTGAAACAATGGTGTTCAAGGTACAGTGGTGAGAATTACATAAAACCTTTCACACCTCAAAGGTGCGTTTTTAAAGAATAGCTCAATGAAACCTTGATTTCATCCAGTCTAATTCATTTAGAGGGGGTTTCATGGCTTTTATTCTCTGCCTAAAAAATAAAATAAAATCATCCCACAGAGTCAACCAGCAACCATCAAACCAGAGTGAGTCACAGATCATGTAAGAAAGGTCGATGTGAGTCGTTACCATGTGACAGTGAGAGTTCACGGACTCAGAAGACCCACGGCCACCGGAAGTGACATCACCAGTGACAAAAACCACGGCGCCGATTTGAACATCACACTGATTGCAGAGCAGATCGGAATAATCCCTGTAATAGAGCAGAATGTGATTAAAGGTATTATTCCAGGAGGAAATAAAGAGCCAAACAACAAGCTGAATACTCACTGTGATGGACGGCCATGCTGTTCTCCTTCCAGCTGCTGCCCTGGTAAACCCTGCAGGTGTAGGTGAAAGGCTTCTCGTCGGCCAGCGGGGCCCAGGTGAGGCGGCACAGATTGGGAGTGACCAGGCTGACGTTGCTCCTCCTGCGGTCCTCCGTGGATACGTAGATGACGGCGTTGGGGAAGGTGCTGCCCACCAGGCGGCTGTCCTGCCGGTACTCGCAGTAGGGGCCGGGCACCTGGTAGGTGGGCGGAAACTCACAGTCCACCCTGACGTTTCGCTCCAGGTAAGTTAGACATGGAAACATCTGAGGCCCGCGAGGAGTGAACAGAAACGTGGACACTGAGCTCACTGAAAGAGACGCAGACAGGATGGGAATCACAAATGTTCTCTTTTTCAATTCATGCTGAGAAGACTGTAATATGGGAGAAGATTTGTTTTCAAGCAGCACAATGATGATCCCAAACATAAAGCCAAAGCTACACAATGACTTATATCAATATTTAGTGAAGATATCTCTGGCAGCAATGACAGCCTTGCATCTACTATGTGCATATAGATCTGTTTTGACACCACAGTTAAAAAAAAATCTTTTTATGTAAAGCTCCGTCAATTTGCAGCCACGAATTATTTATTTTGTTGGAATTTCTGAGTCTTTTTCTTTTAAATTTGTGACTTTAATCTCAGAGAATTTCTGAGTTTTTGTCTTGTAAATTTGTGACTTTAATTTTTAAGTTTTTTTCTTGCTAACTTCAGAACATTACAATGAAGGGAATGAGAATCTCTTCCCTCTGATGCTTAATCATAAACCACGCTGAACAATTTCACACAATTTATTAGCCTGATATAATTATTTATTTCAGGATTATTTGTAGGGGCTGCATGGTGGTGCAGTGGTTAGCACTGTCACCTCACGGCAAGAGGGTTGCAGGTTCAAATCCAGCTAGGTGCCCTTCTGTGTGGAATCTGCGTGTTCTCCCCGTGTTAGCGTGGGTTTTCTCCGGGTGCTCCGGTTTCCCCCTGCAGGTCAGGTTAATTGACTCTAAATTGCCCGAAGGTGTGACTGTGAGTGTGAATGGTTGTCTGTCTCTCTTACCCCTTTCACACCGAGGACTCCACCAGGGTTGATTTTGTGTATGAAAGGGTTAACCCGAGTTGACTGACTCGGCTTTGCGACCCAGGTCGAGAGGTGGGTCGGACCAGGATTGATTTCGATGTGAATGGCATGCACCAGGGTCGCTAACAAACGGGGGCGGGACAAACCTATTCGGCTGCAAATGAGGGCGCACAGTCGTGACGCAACTGTCACAGGTCGCCGTAGCTAATAAATAAACGGGATCAACACGGATGTATAGCGAGACTTCGAGGTACAGCTTGGTTTGAATTGACAAAAGGAGGGTTGGACCAGGGTCAGATAACCCTGATCCAACCCTGGTCATTGGTGTGAAAGGGGTATATGTGTCAGCTGGGATCAGCTCCAGCCCCCCCGCGATGCTGAATAGGATAAGCGGTTACAGATAATGGATGGATGGATGATTATTTATTTAATATTGAACACTTTGGGGCTCCACAGTACTTTTGTGCGTCATATGTTATCAATTTAGGTCTATGCAGATATTTCTTCAATAAATGAACATGAAGAAGTCCAAGGTGGTGATGTCACTGTAATACAGAGGTTTAGGGATGATGTCATCTGCAGTAGCTACTCATTTTCCCATCTCCCATTCATTCCCATGTAAAAGTATAACCTAATACATCAGGATTACATCATCCTAATGAGGCTTTACTGGTGTGGTGGGACTGGGTAATGGCACCTTTGCTGCAGTATTATTGAATTTCTGTCATGGACAATCTGGATTTGATCTCAAATTGACTTCCATGACAACACAGGTATTTCATTACGTTTCAATTACTACATTTATTTTTTGCAACTGTATTAATCTTTTTGACATAATCACCCATATAGGCCTTTAAAAAATATCCAACTTTAAATGGAACTTCTGGCAACAACGACCTCAAATCACAGCCATGTTTCTACAGTAGATTTAAACAGTCTGAAAATAAGGAGTGACACATACTGTGAGTAGTTTGATGCGTTATCGTGATGCTGCCAAAGAGGAGACAGGCCGCGGCGAGCAGGTGCATCTCCATGGCGACTGGTGTCTGTCAATAACCTTCACAGCACCTCACTGCCTGGCAGAGTTCAACATGGGACAACATGAGCAAGTTGCACATGCAGCAACCAGAAAAATCATCACTGATTCATGCACAAAAAAAGAAAAAACATCACTGATTCATGCACAAAAAAAGATGCTTCGAGACACAAAGTAAAACATGCACCATATATTATAGGCCGCTGTATCCGCAGTGATAACGGGCCTGGATGTGCTGCTCTGCCTGCAGCCCTAAATGCAGATAGGACTACGCCCATGCAGCAAACTGCCGATCTCCTCTCACCATAATTCTTCTGATACACGCAGGACCCATCGGGAAATATAGATTTCTTTCCCCCACACTGACATATCTAAGCCTCATTTGTCCCCTGTGCAGCTGAGACAGCCGGTCTTACCTGATGTGTGGTCCCTCTCCCGAGGTGGAGCTGCGCCGATGTGCTGGTACGCGGATCAGCAGCAGCAGGAGCAGCTCTCACTGTTGGACTGAGGATACAGTTATAGCTCTGGAGCCTACGTAGTCACTCAAACACGCACACATAAGCCTACACATCGGCTGTCATCCTAAAAAAGATCATATCATCATTGCACAGCACTGATCCAGGAGCAGGGAAATTCATTTCCATTTATCGAAGTTGCAGCTCTGCGCAAAGATTTAATGCTCATTAGCTACTAATACTCATGTGTGACTCAAGCTTAACCAGGAGATGTATGCTACTTTATTTTTGGAGTTCATGTTAAAAAAGTTGGGGAACTGGAACTTTATTCATTATGCTAATACATTTTCTTTTCATAGCCTATCACTACTCCCACTGCTCCTATCCCAGATTATTGGTTTTGGGAAGCTATCAAATCTTGGTGCAAAACAAGAGTTCCCTCTGCAGGACAAAAACTGGAACACCACCAGTTCACACCTGGCATTAGAGTGCCACATGCGTCCTGAGTGACCACTTGGATCTCACTTCTCTGCTCTATATGCAAATAAACAGGTAGGAAACACATGGCTGATACAGCAGACGTTGTTACATAATAATACAAGAATGTCAGTAGTAATATCCTACATATTCGTGAATTTGGGTTCATTTTATTAACATCAAAATATAAGGTTATTGTATACCGGCGGCCCCCGGGGACCTCCATGCCAGGCAATGAGAGAGAGCGGGTGTCAGCTCTGTGCAAAGCAGGGGAACAAAAACACCGACACATCTCCAACAGAATGATAATAATGCACTTTGCGTGTCTGATAGTCTGTAGATTATGTAGCCCAAGATATATTTTAATAAAATACAGTTGTACCGATGTTTCCATGCTGCAAGGCAGACAAGCGCTCGAGTCTGTCTGTCTATTCACATGAGGAGCGCTGAGACGGCGGGACGTCAGTTGAGTAGGTCGTCCTTAATGTGGTCCAGGACATATTCACGTACACACTGCTAAAAGAATGTGGTCGTATGTGGCCCAGACCACCTCTGAATGTGGTCTGAGTGATCGGATCTCAATGCGTCTTGAGTGCGTTCACACCTGTACTTAGAGCGGTCCACTTGTGATCCGATCACTCAGGACGCATGTTTAATACCAGGTCTGAACAAGGCCTTACGTCCACTGGTTTTTCCTCTGGCATTTGTATATCTACTCCCAGACTCAGTGCTCCTGTCCTTCTTGGCCCTCGGAGCTGTCTTTTGCTGGTGCTGCTGTCCTGTGGTTGAGTCTTGGTGAACCTCTTGTCTGGTAGCATTCTGACACAGCTCTGCTTGATAGTCGTGGTGACTTTGTTAAAGAAGCCTACGGGGTTCTCTGCCATTTCTGTTCTCCTGTTTTGTGGTTAGGTAGGGAGATTAGTATTGTTTTTTTTGTTTTCAGTAGATTAATTGAGTTTTATTTTATAGTATTTGATAGTCCTCATGGCTATGTTTTCAGGCTTTAAAAAGCCAATGTAGTTTATTTAGCAACCTGCTGTAGCAGCATTTTTTGTTTTCAAATGTGAATGAATTCAATAGACATGTTTAACATGGGAGACATCATGAGAAGGTTGCACATTCAGCCACAGAATACCATCACTGAACTAAAGCACAAAAAAACAAGAATCTTTCAATCCACAAAGTAAACATGCAGACTGAGTGCAAACTACACCATACAGTATGTTACTGTATCTAACTGGTGCATCAGTCGCAGGCCTGGATGTGCTGTTCTGCTTGCAGCCCAGTGCAGGCTGCAGATGAGACGATGCAGTGTCTTTACACTGTATACTGGGTCAGTGGGACGTTATTGGAAGAAAAAAAATGCATTAAAGTATTAATATTATATTAAGCACTAATATTTTTTGGTATTGTTATGCACTGTAAAGAATGCACAAAAGTTTTAATAGCTACATGTAAGCATACATACATATTTAGAGATGAAAAAATAGGATGGAAGCTATTGAAGAAAATGCTATGATATATATGGGTCGCACCTGCAGTGTGTTGGCCCCAAAACACTAAAATGCACCACTGACACCTCCATAATTAAGATAAACTTTAGTCGATTTTTAATTTGAATTTGAATCAGTCGAGCAAACATGGAGGAATAGGAAAACCATTATGCAGTAATTTATTGATGGTCCCTAAGCGTTCCAGCTGTTGTGTATGTGGAGCTGGGGAGGTTTACTACGCAGATTAAAGCTGAATGTTAAAGATCCAGCTGTGTGCTGCTGTGTGTTCGTGTGTCAGAGTCTGACATCACACATGTGTGAACTGTAAATGTGTAACAATGCATCACTATTCTGCTCCTCCAGTGTTGCTGCGTAGCCTGAATGTTGTGCAATAACGAGCTCTGGCAGGCAGAAACAGCACAAGGACAAACTGTGCAAAACAATGCAGTAAAGTTGTCCTGCTTGAGCAGCATTAGCTGTGTTAGCTACAAATTATAATAATGCAAACATGCACGTGTGTTAGGATACTTGATCGATGATGTATCAGTTATTGCTCACCTGTCTGGACCATGCAGTCTGCAGCCAAACTTTCCACAAACTTCGCAGAAAGCAAAGTCTGCAGCAGCATCATGCTTGAGGTAATTTCCTTCAAAATAAAAGCCTTTGTTTTACATTGGGGATGCAATAATGAAGAAAAAGCTTTATGTTGAAAACACCTTTCTTATAAATGGAGAAATTTCAAATTTACCAGGTCTACCAGAGTTTTTGCTGGAAAAAAAGTAGAAAGTGCATGGATTTAAATGTTTTATAACTAAGTTTGGGAACAAAGACCACGCCTCATACACATTTAATTTCCCCTTGACTCAGCTTTCACATACAAAGAGACGGCTTCCCCACTCAGAGTCTCGACTCCCCCAGTTCCCTCCGCCTCCAGTCGACTCTGGTCCATCATCGCTCTCCTCCATCCTTCTACAACACCTCTTCCCCTCATCCCCCACCTGCAACCCTTCATCCCTTCATCCCCTCATCCCTTCATCCCTCGACCCTCGTCCCCTCATCCCTTCATCCTTCGACCACCATCCCTCATCCCTTCATCCTCCTTCCTCACCCGTTCCTCCTTCGTCATCATTGCTCCCCTCCATCTCAATACGTAATAAACTATTCCAAATCCGTACCATTACTGCCGTAGTCTTTGTTAGTGAAATAGTGGTGACTTAATTACTACTTGGTGCAGTTTGATAGTATAATGGTAGTAGGCCTATAGTATATTATAGTATAGTGGTAGTAGGCCTATAGTATATTATAGTATAGTGGTAGTAGGCCTATAGTATATTATAGTATAGTGGTAGTAGGCCTATAGTATATTATAGTATAGTGGTAGTAGGCCTATAGTATATTATAGTATAGTGGTAGTAGGCCTATAGTATATTATAGTATAGTGGTAGTAGGCCTATAGTATATTATAGTATAGTGGTAGTAGGCCTATAATATTATAGTATATAGTGTGCATCATTGAGGAGGAATAGGTGATGGCTCTGTGTTTCATCTGCAGTGTATCAACAGCAGCATCAGCAGCGGAGCAGCAGGGATCACAGCTACAGACTCTTTAATGAATAGAGTACAGAGCAAAATGGCAGATATCCCCTGCTTTCATTGTTTTCTGTGGGTTGTGCCTTTCAGAGGCCTCTGCAACACTTCTGTCAGTGTCCTGGGAGACTGCTTCAGTATGGCAGTCGTTCAGCAACTGTCCAGGAAGGACCTTGACAAAATGGATGAGCAGTGTGAAGAGGATACAGAGGATACAGTGTGCCTAGCTCTAGTTGTTCCTAATGTTTTTTAGGCAACACAAGCCTATCATTTTACTTTAGCCTTTAATATTTAGATGAAAATTTTTCCACATTATACATCCTCAACAACTATTGGATGGATAACCATGAAGGCTAATTTAGTACAGGCATTCATGATCCCCAGAGGATGAATCCTACTGACTTTGGTGATCCCCTGATAGCACAACCATGAGGTTGACAAGTGTGGTTTTGAGTGAAATGTCTAAACAAATTATTGCATTGTTTGCCATGGAATCTGGTACACACACATTCATGTTCCCCCTCAGGATGAATTATGGTTATCATCCTACTCTTCATGTAGCGCCATCACCTGTTCAAAATTAAAAATGTTGTCGAATAATTTGGTTTATCATACCTTATACCTATAATTTAAAATACTTGGCGTTTCCATCAGCCTCAGTTGTACTTTGTGTTTGGTGCTAATTGCTCCACATCAGCATATTGTCATTGGGAACATGTTAGCTTGCTGACTTTAGCATTTAGCTTCAAGCACCTCTATGCACCAAGTAGAGCCTCACAGAGCGGCCAACTGAGTCCCCCTCCTCTCACTCCTCTCTTTCCAAGACTGCGGTAACGTGAGCCGCCAAGGTCAGAACTGTAACACCGTTCGCCATCTTTACTGTAATAACATTACTCTAGGAGCAGCGGAAGTCAGAGAACTACGGTGGCCTTCAGGTAATGTAACATTGCGAAAGGCTCTCTCTAGATCCAGTGTTTGGTTTGTCCGTTCTGTAGAAACATGGCGGACTCCGTGAAGAGGACCCGCTCCCTATGTAAATATGAAGGGCTCAAAACACAACAATTCTTAGTTTCAGGTGATTATACACTAATGAAAACATAGTTATTATATTCCATTTCTACTAATAGATCCCCCAAAATGTTACACACTGGACCTTTAACAGTCTAATTCTAGTCCTTTTACTGCTTTATTGTAATATTAAATGATAAGCCTATTAGGACATATTATATCATCCTGCTTGTTATTTTGTTTTCCTTTATGATGTGTTTTTTTTTTTATTTAATGTGGATGTAAATGCAGTATAGATCTTAGTTGAAATTAATGATCTGCGTATTTGTGTTTAATATGTATATATTCTAATTTATGTTGGCAAAAGTGGCTGAAAAACTGCTGACACGGATTGTACTCTGCACACTGAATGAGGAGGAAATGTAGAACAGCTGCTGAGGTGTCTCAGCTAATCAAACCCTCATCACAACATTTCCCTTTTCTACCTCATTCAGCCTGAATTCAATCTTTCAGGATGAGGCCGGAGGTTTGTGTATTGACACGAGATCCTCTGTCCTGTGGTAAAACAGAGGATAATAATCAATAAAAAAAAAAACACCCTTACACAATACTGAGAAATGTCCCCAAAGTCCAGTGGAGCAGCATTTTCTCCCCCCTTCTCTCTCCCCTCCCTCTCTGTCCCCCTCCCATCCCTCTCTCCTCTGTTTCTTCTATAAGCCGACCTCTACTGTATCTACCCCTGGCATCACACTGCAGAGCACTGAGGAAAGCTCAAACTGCATCAGACAAGGTGAGAATGATTCATGTGCTATTATTTGCTGGATCTGAGCTATGGTAAAATATTGAGCTATGCACAATGCTTGTCTTTCAGTCTGGATGAAATATTAGGTTTAACACTGGAGTCAGCACTAAAGCAAATATTTGAATGAAGGCGAGAGGAGCTTTGCATCAAGCAAACAAAACAGAGCTGAACTGCTTTATGTACAGTATTTTCTTAGCATATAAAATACAAGTAAGCAAACAATCAGCGCGAGAGAGGTTAAGCACAGAAATGTGTCAATGTTGGCAATTCACCAGCGAAGTTTGCAGCGTGAAAACAGTGAGGCTGTATTGTTCTCAGTTGTTCAGTGTTATATGGTACAGTGACTTTTCTAGAAGCGTGGTATTCATTTCTCTGAAATCTGACCCCGCTCTTTACAGCGTAGTCAGCTTTATTTGATTTGAACCTCAATAATGTAAAGACATGAAAGCAAAATAAAAAGGCTGTTTGGTTCTGGTGAATAGTAGCAGGACGGTGTTAGTTTGTTCTGACTGTTTTATTCAATATCTTTTTTTTTTTGCAGGAAAGTTGGGAGAATGTTGTTGCTTGTCACAATTTTACTTTTTGGTAAGATCATTTATGGTTTATACGATGTGAATAAAGGACTTTTTTTCTGATATTTGCATATTTTTTACTTTCATTATGAATGATTTTCTCATCTGAGTGGGTTGAGTTTTTGGTGGTAAATATCTGATCATCTCTCACTACACATAGGCTTTGCGTCAGCCCAGAAGGTGATTCAGTTGCTCTACTGCTCAATAGATGAGCACCATCTCAGGATGGATTGCAAATACTCGGTCCCCGCCGATTCACCAGAACCATTTTGCAAGTACACGAACGGCGAAAGGCTCTTCGACACCACCGACCCGGACGAGGAGCAGCACGCCCCCTTCAAGAAGCGCGCCAGAGCTCGCATCTTCCCGGGCAACATCTGCCGCCTGCTGTTTAGAAACCTGCCCAACGGCAAGTCCAACTTCACCTGCAACATCAGACTTCCTGACTCGGCAACGGCGTCCAAAACCTCAGTGGTTGAGAAAAGTAAGCTGCTGTTTACCACAGCTGTACACATCCTGTTATTTCACAAAAAGACAACATTTGAGTGACTGCCAAAACAAAATGCTCCTCCTTCTCAACCTACATCCTTTTTTTCCTTCTTGCAGAGCTCCTCCTCCCGTGCTCAGCGTGGAGTGTCCTATTACAAAGCTGCAGTGGCCTACTGCTGACCTTGATGACACTTCCCTTGCTGCTGGAAATTCACTGGCTGTGAACAAGGCGCCAAACTGCTGCATACGTTAACACTGCACCCATTATCATCCGGTGACTGCTGTTAGACTCTCCTCAAGTTGTGTGTATGCACAAAGTGCAGTGAGTTGAACTGAGTGAACGTACGGTATGTATTCGGTATGTCACAGGCCTGCTAACTCTGCATCATGCACTCAATACTAAGCACACGTACTACTGCATACATACACTTTATACTCTCACATATAAACAGTTACTGAAATATGCAGTAGGAATCTGAAATCTAACAGGGTGATGAGTAAAAAGCATGAATGTGACTTAATCTTAAACTGAAAGTCTATATTCTGTAATATTTAATATCTACATTCAATCATTTTATCAAATGTAATGAAAGATATTGAGCTTTAGCCTTCGGTCTTAATAACCAGATGGGACGAACTATCTATGAGGGATTTTAAAGAGAGATGAAAACTGCTTAACCATCTAGCAATTTAAATTTTTCTCAACTCAAAAAGTGATGCAACGCTGCGCTCCGCAATGTGGCATCATTGCTGAGGAGTATCATCACTCTTTAAAGTAGGCAATCTATTTTGCCTGACTGAAATCTGTCCCCTGTGTCTTCTTCTTCTCCTTGGCTGCCAAACGATGAGGGCAGACAGAGGCGACCTTGCGCCACACAGGCCCGCTATAGAGGAAGATTGTGTTGTATTAGTCGATAAGAACCGGGTGGGGCGACAGAGATAGCTTTGGCAGGGTTTAATCTAGCGACAAGCAGAGAAACAAAAACTTTAAAAGTGTTTTTGACTGACTACTAATGGATGCATGAGCAATAAAGTCTCTATTCTACTCTACTCCGAGGAGACGATGTATAAAGAAAAACCAAACTTTTATTTTGCCTTTCACCTGTGCCTGAGACACATGATCCATGTTCAGCCGAGGCTTGTTGTCAGTTTAGTCAGATCCACGTGGTTCTATTTATACACTGAATATGCTTTATATGGTGCGATGTTTTCTCTGATAATGTGATGTGGATTTTTACCTATGTATTATAGTCGAGTAGGTGTAGCCAAAGCACAATCATTTAATTGCACTGAAAAGCACTGCTGTACTACTGTATAATGACAATAAACTGAACTGAAACTCAACGGCATCAAAGGAGATAATTAATTGAAACTAACCAACCAATCGAATGTGTTTGTGATAAATGGTAAATGGACTTGCATTTATATAGCGCTTTTCTAGTCTACCGACCACTCAAAGCGCTTTACGCTACATGTCAGCATTCACCCAATCACACACACATTCATACACTGACGGCAGAGGCTGCTAAGGTGCCAACTTTGCCCATCAGGATGTAATCTAAATACTCATTCACACACCGATGGCTATGCCTTCGGGAGCAATTTGGGGTTAAGTGTCTTGCTCAAGGACACATCGACATGTGACCCGGAGCAGCCGGAGATCGAACCACCGACCTTCCGATTGGTGGACAACCTGCTCTACCCTCTGAGCCACAGCCGCCCGTTTGTGCATGAGCTCCAGCATGTCCACAGCTGGTATGTGCATTAAGGTGAAGGTGCTATTGTTGTCCTGTAGAGGGCAACACTAGGTTATGTTAGATTATACTTTAAAGCAGTGGTTCTCAAACTTTTTACATCATGTACCACCTCAGAAAATATTTGGCTCTCCATTATGACCGATGTTAAAATACAGTAGCGTAGGCCTACCCTAGTCAGCAATGCACAGTTCACGCAGGAGGCAAATTTATTCCTAATAATAATATTACTTATTGTTGACTTTTGTCAGCCACGCTGTACAAAGGGGGTAGCACTAGAGCTAGCACTTAAACTCTTTCATAAAACCATAATAATAGTTCCCGTTTGGAGCCACGATTGCAGTGTTTTTGCACCCTTCATCATTTTAGCTACCTCTGCTTACTATCTTGTCATCACAGTTTAGCTTGTAACTATAATCGTGGATGTTTGCACGCGCTTCTACCCAACTACGTATAGCTACTACGTGGCGGGGTAGTAGCACGTGCATGCGTTTTTTTTTTCAAAATAAAAATATTACAGCAAAGCCCAAACTTGTTTTAAATCCCATTTTAATTATCTCATGGTTAAGGTATTTTCATAGTATTATATGTTTTTAAATTAATTATATTTCTTTCTTTTTTTTTATATTTCAGAGATTCCTCCGCGTACCACTAGAGGGAGCACGCGTACCACCATTGGTACACGTACCATAGTTTGAGAACCACTGTTTTAAAGTGTCAAAAAGAGGAAGGAAATGATTTCAAGGATTAGATATGAAGAAATACCAAAATTTAAAAATATGCAAAGCAGAGAATTGTGTCTGAGCAGGTAGTTTAGGAATTAACAGCTTGTAATTTGAAAAAAAAATTCAACTGCACACAAAGGCTAAAAGAATGTGTTCTTACAATATCCTGAAAACAAGATAGATAGGTACTGTGTTACAGCAGCAGGTTATATATTAAATATACATATCAACACTATAAATATATATCTATATAATACACAATATACATAATATATTAGAATACACTATAAATATACCACACTGCTACAACTAACATAGAAAATATAAACATAGAATAACATGATATATACGTTAGCAAAGAGTGCAATAACACACTATATACATAGGCTAGAGTACAGTCATTACAAATGAAAGCTGCAATACCACCACTATCCTAAAAATATGCAAGACAACCATATAAGGTATGTGGATGCCCTCATGCCCTCTCATTGAGGGAATTTGATTTTAAACTTTATGTTTAAATATGCGTGAGGCATATAAGTGAGGCATCATCTAATGTTGGTGAATTTAGGAGAAATCTACAGTTGTAAATAGACAAAGCGTAATAAAATAAACACCTAAATGTGTATTTTGGATGTTTTCTTTCCACTAGCCTGAAGGAAGATGTGTTATGGAAGCAAAATAGCCCAAAATCTCCAAATTTACCAGTGCAAGAAAAATCGTGTTTTTGCCTGAGGTGTCTCCACTTAATGGTGTTATTAATTAAATTAAATCAATGCAATTTACATGCATATATAGAGAAGAAGTAGCCTACCCCTATTAAAGTCTATGTTGATGTTGTAAATGCTGCTGTATGTGGACTACAATGTGGTGATTTTAAAAGATACTTTAAAAATAAAAATCATTAAAAAGTGCAAAATGCATCACATTTACTACATTCAATTTTATTGAACCTTTGTTATGAAATGTTGCACTTTGAATGTATCCAGAGTATCACTGTTTGTCATAAATGTGGCGCAACTATAATGCATTTTAACTTAATAGCTGCCCCTTGCAATAATGACATAGTAAGACAAGAAGAGTTTTCTCCTGCAGTCTTGGCTCATTAAACTGTGTGTTGCAATATTTGATCATTATAGCTGCTGATCAAACTGAGCATGATCGGCTTATTTGATTATTCCATTTGATTTTACTTTAATTTAGTGCTGACTATCTGTGAGGTGACGTCGCAATTCGTGGGCGGAGCTTATGCTCCGTGATATCATCAGTGACGTCATTGGCCTCAGAAACCGAGTTTACTTGTAGAGGTCGTTTCTGTCTCCTCACTCAGTCAGCTGGACGCCACTGTCCGGGCACTGTCCACTGGCATTGGTTACATTCATAGACATAAGCGCTATGTTTTTTTGACCCGTTTTAGCCAGCCACTGACGGTAACCTGGAGCCTACGTCCACCACTTAGACTCCAGGCCACCACAGTGTTGATCAGTCTAACTGGCAGACACTTTTTTTAATTTTCCTCTCTCTGTTTAATATCAAATATCACCGCCCCCTGCGGTTGCAGCCTGATCTCTGCTGCTGCAGCCTGATCTCTGCTGCTGCAGCCCGATCTCTGCTGCTGCAGCCCGATCTCTGCTGCTGCAGCCCGATCTCTGCTGCTGCAGCCCGATCTCTGCTTCTGCAGCCCGATCTCTGCTGCTGCAGCCCGATCTCTGCTGCTGCAGCCCGATCTCTGCTTCTGCAGCCCGATCTCTGCTGCTGCAGCCCGATCTCTGCTGCTGCAGCCCGATCTCTGCTGCTGCAGCCCGATCTCTGCTGCTGCAGCCCGATCTCTGCTGCTGCTGCCCGATCTCTGCTGCTGCAGCCCGATCTCTGCTGCTGCAGCCCGATCTCTGCTGCTGCTGCCTGATCTCGTCTACTTTCCAGGCGAGGCACAGTTCATCTCCAACGAGCCTAAATGCCTGGCCAATGACGTCACACATGAAATCACGGAACATAAGAATTGTGACGTAATGAGAGAACTGCTCGTCATAATCCCTTCTGACATCTCAGCATTGATTAGAACTTTGAGTAAATGTACTCAGTTCCATTCCACCACCGGTGACAGTTATGAAGCTGTGACACACAGTAGAATATTCAGATATATTCTGTGTGTAAAGCTTATTTGATATTAAACAGAGAGAGGAAAATTAAAAAAAGTGTCTGCCAGTTAGACTGATCAACACTGTGGTGGCCTGGAGTCTAAGTGGTGGACGGATACATTCAAAGTGCAACATTTCATAACAAAGGTTCAATAAGTTGGCCAATTACTTAATAAAAATGGTCATTAATTATCTTATAAATTCAGGGTTCATATGATATAGCCTAATAATAGTATTGATAGTCTAATAATAGTTTCTACTGTATATATTGCCATTAATGTTACAGAATATGTTGTCACTGATTAATAAACATTATAAAATGAACAGCTCACACTAATCATTATTGTATATTGGCTTATTATTTTTTTGTATCCAATAGTAAGACTGAGTAAATATGATTGAAAGAGTGTGACATAATTGAGATTAAAGATAGCTGCATGCCAGTTTAATTTCTGCTGGCATATCAAGGATGACTAATATTTGTGGTGTGCACATGATAGAAAACAAATCAGCACATCATTCATTTCTGAGTCATCATGGAAAATACATCACCAAAGAGTTCAGCAGAAACTGAAGGAGTTTAGAAAATACATGAACATATTTAATCTGTGTCACGGTGCTGGAGGGTTCAAAGACCTGACCCCCAACCTGTGTAAATAGTATCTGGCTAATAAACAAGTTCACATCAATGGTGTCCTCATCGTTATACTACAACATTTAGTTTGGAAAAATGTGATTTTGTATAATTTTGTTGATTTTTTTATTGGGATAAATATTCAATAACTTCACTGTTATAAAGTGTAGTGCCACCAAAATGTCTCCACACATTAATGGTCTCTTCTTGGTTATGCTACAATACTAACTTTGAAAAAAAAAATGTATTGTACCGTTGCCATGAAGTTACTAAATATTTTTCCCTCTACAAATTCACCAAAATTATGCGAAAATCACATTTTTTTCCAAAATAAGCATTTTAGTACAACGATGAGGAGATCATTGATGTGTGAAGGGATTTTGATGGCACTACACTGTATAATACTGAAGTTAATGATTTTTCCCCGAATAAAAATTCACCAAAATTATAAAAAAAAAATCACAATTTTCCAAACTAAATGTTGTAGTACAACGATGAAGAGACCATTGATGTGTGAAGTGATTTTGATGGTACTACACTGTAAAATGGTGAACTTATTGAATAATTTTCCCATTAAAAATTCACAAAAAAAATATGCAAAGGCATATTTTTTCAAACTAAGTGTTGTAGTATAACCATTAGGAGACCATTGATGTGTAAAGTTATTTTGGTAGCACTATACTCCATAAGGCTGAAGTTATTGAATTTTTTTCCCAATACAAATTCACCAAAATTATGCAAAAGCTTATTTTTCCAAAAGAAATGTTGTAGTATAACCATGAGGAGACCATTGATGTGTGAAATGATTTTGAGGGTGCTACACTGTAAAAGACTGAAGTTATTGAATATTTTCCCCAATAAAAATTCACCAAAATTATACAAAATCACATTTTTCCAAATTAAGTGTTGTAGTATAACGAAGAAGAGACCACTGATGTGTAAAGTTATTTTGGTAGCACTATACTCCATAAGGCTGAAGTTATTGAATTTTTTTCCCAATCATATTTCACCAAAATTATAAAAAATCACAATTTTCCAAAATAAATGATGTAGTATAACCAGGAAGAGACCATTGATGTGTGAAGTGATTTTGAGGGTACTACACTGTAAAATATTAAAGTTATTGAATAATTTTCCTATTAAAAATTCCCCAAAATTATGCAAAATCATATTTTTCCAAACTAAGTATTGTAGTATAACCACGAGGAGACCACTGATGTTTGAAGTGATTTTAGTGGTACTACACTATAACAGTGAAGTTATTGAATATTTTTCTCTTTTTGTAGTTGCACTTTGTAGACGGTCCCTGACCACTATTGATCCAGGAAGTTTGAATCTGTTAGTATCTCTCCAACTTTACCTTAATAAACACTCCTGTTTCCCCTGCGTTGTAAATGTGCTTCCTAATAGTTTTAGCAGCCGAACCGGTTTTTCCACTCTGACGTCACCAGGGATCCTATTACCGGAAGTCACCTCTCTTGTTGTCACCTGGGCGGACTCCTCAGGTGAGAGAGCGCACGGTCACTGCACACACAAACCTACATACAGGGAATTAAGAGTTGGTGAAATAGAAACGCCTGGTGGTTTATTCGACGTGAGGAAGATTTTTTGCGCACTTTCTGTTCCTTTTTTCCCCCAGGAGTATTTAAGGAGTATTTAAGGAGTATTTAAGAAGGGAGCCGTCGTGTAGCAGAAAGGGAGCAGACCGGTCGACATGTTTATCAGCGGGTTGGTTTCGGTGGCTTTGTTCCTCCTCGCAGCGACAGGTGAGTGATTTTGTTTAAAGTTTAAAGAAAGTCAACCCTTAAAAGTCCTTATTGTTGCACAGGTGAACTCAGCAACAACAATAACAGGCTGATAGGAGGCTAGCTGTGTTGTCCCTTAATGTTACATGGGGAGTTGGCCTGTTCTGCTTGTGTGAGCTCATGATCATAAAATAGGATTCTCTTTGCAGGCTATTTCAAACTTTTATTATAATGTCCCTTTAATATTAGATCAAAGCAATAGAGCAGACTACTTCCCTAAATGTTGGAGCAGCTGTCTAAAATGTGGAAGATGTGGAGAGATAAGATGTATTAGTTCCTCCTGTGCTTCATTGTAATTTGATCATAAATGTAGGAAGAATGCTCCACATGTGGTTCATCATTCCTGTTCCTGTTATTAGTGGCCTTTATATATATATATATATAGATCAATAATGAGCACACTGAAGGCCCCATAAGAGTTGATTTCCACTGCATCCTATTAAGAAAGTGTATGTGTGAACACAACCCAGGTTTTTTTAGCGTTCCTCTCAATTGTAGCTCTATAAATTTGTTTCTAAATTCAACTTAAACTCTCTCAGAATCTGTGAGATACTTATGTTCACAAACTACCACTCATCATGTATGTGATCAAGGTATTTGGATTTTATCTGTGGGTGGATGGACTATTATTTCCAGTGAGTAACCTCCAAATTATGTTCTGGTTATTCATAGCGCAGTTTCAATAATACTACTGGCTAAATGATGTCATAACTATAAACTTGCAGCATTGCATTTTCAATCTTGTCTTGCAATAGTGTGAGCTTTTTCAACACTTTTCAACAACAATCATTTTTGCATAAGTGACTGACATGACAAGTCTTTGCTTGTAGGCCGTAAAGGCAGAGTGGTTCAACTGGTTGACGGGCCTGGTGTGTTTTGATAAAGTAGTATTTCTTCCAGCTGGTTTCTGTTTTTTTTTTTGCTCACCAGTGCACCTGCAGCACAATCTGCTGTATGAAATAATGGACCCCTTTATACAACGCTTCAAACTTGTTGCACTGAGCAGACAAAATGCACTGCCGTGCTTTTAAATTGAGTTTTCCTCAACCCTGAAACTGGCAAAGTATGCAAACAAAGAAGTCACGGAGTGCTCTGGTTTCATTTTACACTGGAGGCTTATCTCCAAACCAAAACCATGACCGTGCTGCCTTATCTCAGCTGAGACTGCCTGTGAGAAACATCTGCAGACTGAGTCGAGGAAGTCATAGCTAAAATAAAAATATCATTTGTAAATTTAAGTTAACAGTATCATGTTAGTACACATATTAATTTAAAGTTTTCATCTAGTAGTAAATTTGTGTACAATGAATAACTTTGGACACAGTTAATGATCAACTGGCTCCTGCTGCTCTTCCCTGTAGTTGAAGCTTCTCCGTATAACACAAGCTTGTCACTCAACAAGGTAGTGGTTAAACTATGTAACTCCCGACACTTAAAGTAATGGCCGTGTGAAGCAATAGATGCATATATTATGTGTCAGACAGCCTGCATGCATTAATAATATAAGTGTCTCTGTTGTAGCTGCACCGCTGTGCCTGGAAAGACCCAGTTTCAGCCAGACTGTTGAGAGTTTCACCGGAAGTTTTCTGGCTCAGCGGACAGGAATGAGACATTTTGTTTCTTTTGTCCACACCCTGATGGCTTCGAGTGTTTGTCAGCGGGTGTGATCTCTGATATAATGTCATACTGTTGGCATCTGAGCTTTGAGAGCATCCTTTTATTTACTGCTAATAGTGCTAGTGCTAAGTCTTTTAACCCTAATGAAGCCTAGCACAGTTTAGGGCTGCACCTAGAGTTTATAAAGTGTCAGAAATTCATAAAACTATCTGTTGCATGTTCTCCTTGGTAAATTGACTCATTCAAAAATTGCTAATTTTGTCCAACCAACTGTCCAAAACTGAAATATTCAGTTGTTATTCATTCAGATATTCAGTTTACGGTGATGGAAGAAGAAGAAATCTTGTAAATTAGGGCTGCAACTAACGATTATTTTAATTGTCGATTAATCTGACGATTATTTTCTCGTTTAATTGATTAGTTGTTTGGTTTATAAAATATCAGAAAATGGTGAAAAGTGTCCATCAGTGTTTCCCAAAGCCCGAGATGACGTCCTCAAATGCAACTCAAATATATTCAGTTGACTGTCATAGAGTAGTAAAGAAACCCGAAAAAATTCACATTTAAGAAGCTGGAATCAGAGAATTTTGACTTTATTTTCTTTAAAAAATTACTCAAAACTGATGAATCGATTATTTAAATAGTTGCCGATTAAGTGGACACCTAATCAGTTAATCGTTGCAGCTCTATATTATATATTCACCTTTTAGGAGCTGGAACCAGAACAAACCAGCGGACCAAGCAGAGCTCTTATCTCAGATGTTATTTTCTGATAATAAAAAAAGTTTAGAAGTGATGCTAATCTCCATCCAAACTGAATCAGTCTTCACGTCTCTGCTGCAGCTTCTTGTGTTCATCTTTATGAATATTACAACACAGGGTGCTTTTATCTTCCCTCTCACACGGCCTTATCCTCATGTGAGGGAGATCAAAAACACAAGCTTCCAGCTGTTCATACTCCCAAGACTTCAGTTCCACTCAGGTTTTCCGCTTGTGGAATACGTCTTTAATCTTATGTCATTTTATAAATGATATAGTTTTTTTTACATGTTACATGTACTGCTGCTGCACCCACAGAGAAGACTCTGCAGCTACTGACTTAATAATCACATCATCAGGACACAGCTGCACTTACAGGAAGTGAGAATTTAGACTCAGCACCCTTTTTTTTTTTAAATTTGGTGATGACCATCTGTCACGTAAGTCTGTATAGAGGCGATGTTACAGCCTTAAAGCTCAAAATAATGACTGAATCAGTCAGACAGCTAACCTTTCAAAGTGTTAAATAGGTCATGTATGCACATTATTTTTGTGTAGTCTAATATCCGTTCACCAATGCAAATTACAGGGATGCGTTATAGCATGTTATATAACTTTTAAAGTCTAATTATGTGTTTTCTTTTAATCTCTGTGTGTCCAGGTGTCAGTGGCTTTTTAGTCAGCTCCAGCAACGCAGATGTGCGGGTGAAGGAGAACGAAGGTGAGTCCTGACAATCAAAAATGATTTGAATGCCTTAATTATGTATACCAAAAGTAACTGTGTTTCCACTTTTTCATTCACTCTGTTCTAAAGAGCGACGATGGGAAGGTTGGCTTCTCAATAGGAGACTAACGCCGTGCAGTTATGCTGCTCACTGTCTTTTATTCTCTCTGTGATCGAGAGTGAAGTTTTGCGGTGGAAGTGGCTTTGCTAGATGTGTGTTACTAAAAAAGTAGAATATAACTGAGCTTTTTCCCCCAACAGGCTTTTCAAAATCACAGCCATAGCCGCAACGTAGAGTTACATTTTTGAGGAGGAGCACATCAGCTACGGCACATATATAGGCTCCGTTGGTAACTTGCAAGTAGGGGTGCGGCCAAAATTTTCTATCACGCTATAATTGTTCTGTAAATTCAATTAAGTAATGGTTTAAAAACCACACCGTACTTCATCACATTTGTCTATTTTCTTCTTTTATTTGGAACTTCCATACAAACAAAAACAACTGCGGTCATGTCTATAATGTTAAATCCGGCGTTACATGTCCACTAAGGTCTGGTGACGGCACTAGAGGACGCGCTGCTCCGCTCAACTGGCTGTTCAAGCGGTGACATACTTTATCGTGGAATGCACCTGATTGGTTTGTGGTTTCCTGCTCGCCGTTTCAAACAGGAAACAAAATGGCGGCCTGCTCGTAAACTTTCTGTTATTGCGTCTAAACAATCCACCAAAATCTACTTCCGAAAACATTTTAAGCGAGAAAGGCGAGAAAGGCGAAGATGCCACTGCTGAATCTGGTTTCATTTTAGAACTAGATCGACTAGTTTCACAGCTTGGTCCAGCTTTCGTGAGCCGGATGCGTCGCACTGGACGGGCTCATATGCATAAAGGACTGTTCCCACGTCAAAATAAACTACAGTGTGCAAATGTTTGGTAATCATGTATTCAGAGTTCTTCCTCATCTTGGGTTGGTTGGGATGCCTCCTCCTGCTTCACTCTCCTCCTGCTTCACTCTCCTCCTCCATGTCTGCCCAAATAACGTTACCTTGCCAGGCAGCTGGTTCCCAAGATCACGCAATATTACGGGATCACGTGAGAATTTCTACTCGTGGACACATTTCTGCCGTCGTATCGCCCAACCCTACTTGCAAGGCAACATTCATATGATTTTAATAACCTATGAAACACAAGTTTTAAGTTAGATATTGTGCAACTACAGCACGAATATTTTTGAACACCTCTGTTTATAAATTGTGTAATTTTAGTTTTTTTCTTTCCTGTCACTGGATGGATTTTCTCTGGTTACGCTGTATTGTTTCTTGCATCTCTTCTTTGTTCAGTTTTAACGTGACGAAAGCTCCCTTGTGAAAAATTTCCCTGTGATCATTTTTCCATGATTTGCCTTTAGACATTTGGTTTCAAATCTGCTCAGTTGAATCTGCGTATTGGGAAGTTTTGCGGAGGACTTAACTACTTAAAATGCTGAGAGATGCACAGACATATCCACGTAGTTGATTAATAGTTGTATGGTTAAATTTTAAGGTTATCTTTAAATGTCTCTTCCCTGGAGTAAAGGATGCCTGTGACTTTGACTTATGATGACCAAAGAGAGTTTAATCTTCAACATCATGCAGTAAATGTGTAAATACAAAAGATGGATGGATAATTTCAGAACTGTATTTTTTTGTAATAATTCCTTCTTTTTTTTTATTTCATATTGCATAATTTAAGTGAAAACCTTCACAGTGTAGTCATGTGTTCATTTTGGATTGAATGTTAACTCTGTAATTTCAGGGACTGACCTCACATGCTCGTATTCAGCCGACTTTGGTTCACAGGCCAGAGTCGAGTGGAAATATAAGGACCCGAAAGGCTCACAGACGTATGTGATTTTTGATGGGAAAATAACAAGTAAGTAGATTCACAGATTCTTTGTTTGTGTCTTTTTGTTGCGTGTTTTCAAATGTCAATTTATTCCCACAAAGGAAGTTTTTGTCTCTCTGTTAGTTAGAATGATGTCTCAAAACTACTTGAAAGGATTTTAATGAAATTTGGTGGAAAGTTGGGGTCTAGAAAGAACTAGTCTGAGACGGCGGTGTGTCAGCGCTAAAGAACGGTCTGGCTCCACACATCATCGTTCTGTCATAGGGGGGGAAAACACTCTGGCTTGTTTGTATTTCTTTAAACCACAAATCACAATCAGGATGCAGCGATGTTGCCCTTGTAAAATAGATAGCAGAGATAGCGTAAGGGGAAGAAGGCAGGCTTATACCCACAGTCTACATCTGGTGACACAGACTAAGAAAGAACTGATCAGCGTTAGTAACCCATCACCAACAGCAGCGTCACCATTAATAACGCATTTTACATTATTTTGCTCGTAACTCCTGAGCTGTGAGGTGTCTCCTGGATTCCTTCTTTGGCCAACACACTATTTATCCATGTAGGCATTGCTTATGCATAATTTCCATACCATTTTCCTATAATAATCTTATAAGTGTTGTGGTTGTGGCCTATACTGTATGACATTACGTGATATGATGCATAACTCCTAAATGCATTTTGCAATTGCAGCATTAGGTGACCCGTGCACATCAGCTACAAGTGATCCTGCAAAAATTGATAGCAGTAGCAGATTTTAAATCTGAATCAGATTCAGATTGAAAAGTTTCCAAACATTTTTATTATTATAAATTACAAATTCAGAGGACTGGGCAGCGTTAGCAGGGCTCCAGACTAACTTTTTACTTTGGTTGCACATAATTTAGGTGCACCCAAAATCTTTCACCGCACCTTTTGGCGCCACAATAATACCTACATTTTAAGCATTTTGTCAGTTCCCATAGGCCTACACATTGGTAAATTCTTAACACATTGTGTAAATGGTTATAAACAGAAATAAAGGTGCAGATACACACACAGACTTTTGTCCCGCATTGCGAATGAGAGTAGATGAAGAAAACAATGTTCAGAAAACTCTTCATTTTGAGTTACCGGTATGTTTTAAGGTTGTGGTTTCACATATACACACACACAGAGACAGACCTGCTAAATGTCCGGCGCACCCAATGAACATATTTAGTTGCACTGGACAGATTTTTGGTCGCGTATGTGACCCTCGAAAGTTGCGAGGGGTCACGAGTGTCAGCACGGCCAAAGTGACGTCACACCGTCAGACACAGCCCTTTGCAGGGGGATCTGCGCGGCAGGTTTTCAACCGTCCACGCACATCCAAGTTTTTCTTGTCGTGATTCCACGTCAGCTCATGTCCTTGCGGAAAGTATAACTGAAGCTTTAGTGGAGGTCTGTGCTCTCTGAATGCCGTATGTAATGCTGCCATTCTTCCACAGCATCATTTGCCAACAGAGTGACAAAGTACGGAGATAACCTGAGATTCGCCAAAGTGACCCGTAAGGATAATGGCGTGTACGACTGCGAGGTGTCTGGCAACGGCCAGTTTGGGGAAATCAGAGTGAAGCTGACTGTTATGGGTAAGGATCCTTTGTAATTACGTTCAGCAGACACGTCTCTCCATTTATAATCCACCCAGACTCACATCCCTAACATCAAATTACAACAACTTTGTCTTTGTCTGAAGTGTATGTTCTGTACATGTGGAGACCAGCTGAAAACTGAATGTTATGTCCCGCAGTGCCTCCATCTCCGCCCTTGGCTCGGGTCCCCACCTCGGTGACGACGGGCAAGACGGCCCTGCTCTCCTGCCACGACAACGATGGCTCACCTCCGTGCAAATACAGGTGGTTCAAAGACAGCACCCTTCTGCCCCCTGATCCCAGCAAGATGGCTGGCTTCAAAAATTACACCTACAAGCTGAATACAGAAAATGGCAACCTGGTCAGCTACAACCTATTACGTTGCACCATCTTCGCTGTGACCCCCTGGGCTTTAAAATTAAAAATATACCTTGTCCGTCTCTTCAGGAGTTTCCCGCAACAACCAAGATGGACTCCGGCCAGTACTACTGTGAGGCTTTCAACGATGCTGGTCCTCCTCAGCGCTCTAAACCCATGAAAATGGAAATCCGTAAGTACTCTTCTCTTTCATGTCAAAAGCAAGCTTTAGCCTGAGTTTACGTATTGAAGAGGCAGTAATCTGTAAACCAGTTTCAGCCGGTGTAGTGTACCGCATGCCAACACTTAAAGGATGGTAAACGGGTTTGGCTGCATCGAAGGAGCCAATAGAAACTGTAATGCTCATCATTAAAATACAACCTTCATTTTCAGTTTCCCTCTGATCATCAGGGTGCTGCATCAGTTTTAGAGTTTCAGTTTTTACCACAGCATGATGTTTGATTATAATTCAGCTAATGAACCTTTAAAATGTGATGTTTTCTTCAAGGTGACCTAAACACCGGAGGAATTGTTGCTGGCGTAATAGTGGCTCTGCTGTTAGTGGCCCTGCTGGGATTTGGCATTTGGTATGCCAACAAGAAAGGATACCTGCCCAGTGAGTTATCTACATTATATTAAAATCATATCATTTATTGTGATCATCAGTATTCTGAAATTCAGTGTTGACATTATCAGAAACACGGACATCTGACTAGTGGTGATGGGACGATTCACCTATCTCCTGATGCGATACTATCGCGATACTGGGGTGCCGGTTCGATATTATGATTTATTGCAATTTTGTTAACTTTTTTAACACTAGACCATGGGGAAAAGTTGAATCATACACTTCTAGGAACTTTTAATTTGAAAAATATCTAAATTAATACAATAAAAATGTTTGATTTTCAGCATGTATGTAGTCAGAGATGTCCTGAAGTTAAATATATCAGTCATCGTCAGGCATTATTTATCAAGACATTTCCCTCACAAATTAGTGGTATTTTCTTTTTAATTTATTAGGGACATTTAGTGTTTTATACTTCTGGTGAATACAATCTTATTTCCATATAGGTATTTTCTATATACAGTTCCCTTTGTTAACACCTTATTTTGAAAACCGAACGTAGTCACACGTGTAAACTTTCGCTAACTTCGCCAAGTCCGTCTCTAGCTCTCCCGTTAGCTCCGTTCTCTTCATACATCCATGGTCAGCTCCATCGGGGCCGTTTGAATGCATCTAACATAAATGTCAGTATATGGGTGCTCTACAGTTGTAGCGTCGGCCCATTTGACCACGGAGACGAGAGCGACGGCCGGCTCGATCGCACGATACCGTTTCCTGGCCATGACAGAGTTAGCATGCAGCTTTAGCCGTGATGTCTAGCGCTGCTTTTCCTGCTAATGTGTGAAACCCAAAGTGTTTCCATACTTTACTGGATGTGTAGTGTTTACCACTTTGGATTTAAAATGTGAGGGTGCAGGTCGTATCCACGCAGACCCTCCGCCGTTTTCCACTTTATCGTTTCGGCTTGCTATATAAAAAAAGCAACATTTTGAGGCAACATCTTTATACTACTGGCTGCAACAATCAAAACATGAGTTTGATCACAAACTTCATAATTACATCATCTACAGTTGATGAAATACATTCATAAAATGAGCCAAGCTATCAAGATCCACACAGAATATAATAGAAACCTAATACTGAATAAGTAATGCTTGTCATTTTCTGACTGATACATACCTGTCAAGTACAACAACAAAAATGCCGACTTTTGCATGTCTGTTGCATATTTGTACAATGTACCAAGCACTTTATCCCACTGACGTTGTTTCCTTTCTTCCCCTTACAGAGAAGACAGAAAGGTAAGAGGATTTTCTTTTTTACTTTCTAGTAGATTTTTATCAGATAATCCATAGACTGACTTTACTCTGTTTCCTTCAGATTACATGTATAAACTGGTCTGCTCTCTCAGTGACGAGCTCAACATATCCTTTATAATTCTCCCTGCAGCAAACCGAAGTCCAGCGTGGTCTACCAGCCCACATCCGTGTTTGGTGGTGATGATGAGGATGTAAGTATGAGCTTTTTTGTTACTCCAGTGTTCAGGTATAATTCAGTGTTTAACAGACTGTAGGGAAAGTGTTCCAGTTCTGATGTTTGATGTGTTTGTTTTCAGGGGGAATTCAAACAGAAGTCATCATTCGTGGTATAGTCTTCAATAACGACAGGAGATCACGTTTTGTTTTAAGCGTCTCTCAGAATGGGATTTTCCTGAACTTTTTAGCGACGTCTTTCTTTTTTATTTGCCCCGAAGTTGCAGTTTTTATAGACCAGTGTGATTGTTGACCTACTCTAGTGTCTCGGATGCTTCAAGGTTATAGGATTAATGTACGATAGATAGGTTATGAGACCTCTTCCATGCGTTGATTGGTTGTTTTAATATAAAGAGATGTGGCTACTAGTGACCCCCTTTAAGCCTCAGACATTTTTTTCACCTATGTTTGGAGTGTGTGTTTCTGTGTGCTTCTGATATTCTGTGCCTCCTAATAAAACATAACTGTATATATACAATTTTTTTTGTTCAAGTGATACATCTGCATGTCAACATCCAATCAAAGGGAATACAGATACTCCCAGTACTGCTAATAGGGAAAATCCAGGAATACAAATTGATTTATTTTCTAAGGAAAATGGACAAACTTGATAAAAACACATTTGTATTACATTTACTGACCCATCACCTTAATTTCCTCCAGTACATTTCCTCCAGTACACAGTCAGTGTGTGTATCTAAGCGGAAACATTGAAGGAGCTTGTATATCAGACATGCATCATAGATTAGGTGTCTCTTAGAGTTGTTTTTCTTTTTTTAACAGACCACAAAACTGTTGTAATGTACAATATTCTTTTTCTGTTAAAGTTTGTTTTTCTTGTAAATAACAAAACTGTTTTTTAACATTTGTAATTGAGAACAATTTTTAAAAATCAGTTTACAAATCTCTCAGCTTCCTGACATCAACTAGAAACTCTACTATTGCTTGTAAGACATTAATATTTTAGGTCCACATTCTCTTTAACTTGACTAGTATTATATTTGTCTGGTAGTGTTGTCTGTGACATACGTGACAAACCTCTGAACTACATTGGCTCAGTGAATTGCTGTTTAACAGGGTGTACACTTACAGCTCCGTAAACAGATGTCCGCTATGAATCTGCACTTTTACATGAATTAGAAACGGGAGTGTGAGTTAATGACAAAGTCTTTAAATGATTACCAGCCCTGTTTATAAGGCATCATTTGTGGCCTTATCATAATGATTAATTACCCAAATGATGGTCCTAATAGTAGTTCTGTCTACCTCCGGACACTAAAGTGACATCCACACATTCTCAGGTCATGTGTTTAAATGGTTTGATAAGGCCAGACATCAATCATGAGTTTATGTAATCTATCAGGTACACTATTTACATTGGGAAACACTACGTTTTCTACATCGCTTGACTTTTCCTTTGTAGAAAATTTAGAGTCGGCCGACGATTGTAACTTTGCCTTGTGTATTGGTTAATAAAATGTTGTTGTTAAATTGAGTGTACTGTCGTGTGTCGACAAGGTAATATACAGCTTTGCATAAACACAGTTAAGCTACGGTATACAATGCTTATCTTTGCTACTTCTGTTTTTAAAGAGGGTGTGTCGGGGGAAATGACAAGTTGATTTTACTGACAAGGTCACAGGCTGCAAATTAGAGACGAAGACTGTCAGCTTAGTGTACTTAATGAAAAATCATATGACAAAGGATCCAAGACAAACAAATTCAAACAAACCGGAAATATTACTGACCACTGCAGCCTTTGTTCTGAGCACTGCACATTTGAATCAGCAGCAGTCTGGCTGTAAGTAAAATGCAAATACGTCATCTAGATTTTCCACATGCTGCATATCCTCAACATCCCTTTATGTAACAAATATGGCAAAATATCAAAATTGAAGTTTACATCTACCTTGCAACCTGCTATAGCACACTGAACCAAGTTCAGTTGATGCAGTGAATTTGTCTTTGCATTTCTAATAATCAAGATATGAATACATATATGCCTTCTTAGCATTTTAGAGTCTACACGAGTCCTAATCCTGATCATAATGGGCTGTTTATTGCCTAATCATAAACCTTTTATTACAATATTATTAACCTAAGCGATGCTTTTCATTTAACTGTGTTCAGTTCACATGAGAGTGCAATATTCCCTTTAATTTCCATAATATGATTAGACAGTTTCCTGATATGATCCACAGCAGTTATCAGCAAAAGGAAATAATGCCAAGTTGTGCCAGTCCATGATGTCACCACAGACAAGTTCAAAATAAAATACATTCACTTAAATGTACAGATACACAAGTGTTTTTATTACAGCTGCATCAAGCTATCTCTTTAATCTGTAAATGCAAAGATTAGACAGTTTCCTCAACAACGACACAACAACGTTATCAGTTAAAGGAAATGAATAAAATGGATTCACTTAAATGTACAGATACATACGTGTTTCTGCTTTTTTTTTTATCACAGTATCATCAAGCTATATCTTTTCTTTAACAGTGTCCAGCTCATGTGAATATGTAAATGCAAAGATTAGACAATTTCCTTATATGATACACAACAACATCGCTAGTAGTTATGGGCAATAAGGTCACCACAGACACATTTCAAAATAAAATGCATACACTTAAATGTTATTAAATGTGTAGTAATAAGCCACTTAATTAAATAAAAAAAAAACTGCAAATTAAGAAGTTTTTTTTTAAATTATACAACAGACACATTTCAAAATAAAATGCATACACTTAATGTTATTAAATGTGTAGTAATAAACCACTACAAAAAAAGTAGTAAAAAACTACAAACTAACATGTTTTTTTTTTAAAATAAAATAAAAATTATACTGCATGTTTACAAAGTTTGCCACCCTTGAGTTGCTATGGCAACTGAGGATGGCGTTCTGCTCTCCTACGCTGCGCACTGCGCATGCGCGGAGGAGCGTCGACACCCACTTTTCGCAGACAGGAAGTGTGACCAACTTTTTCCACCGTCCAGCCCTACCTTCATAACACTGCCCTCAACCAACGTGATTAATGTTTAATGCATCAGTGTAACAACAACCGAGAAGAGCGTGTGTTACTCTCTAGTTTTGTCCCATATTATTGACTTCCTGTCCTCTCACAAATCGGTGTACTGTCCCTTTAAGAGAAGGGGCCGCGCAGTCGGAGCCGCAACCTTTTACAGGCTGAACCTCCGCTCACTCAGGATCCATTCATAAATAAGACATCGTGTGGAAAAGGAAGCTCCAGCTGTCTTATCTTCCACCCAGCGGACCGTGTGTTTGAGGGGGGGAACCAGACATGGTCACCTCGGTGGGGGACTGTATATCGGGGGCACGGCTGAGAGAGGAGTGACTTCCCATGGCTGACCCCCCTGCTGACGGCTCAGACTTCATGTGCGAGCCGTCAGGAGGCAGCTCGGTTCGGCTCGGTTCAGCTCACTTATCAAACCCAGAGAAATGCTCGTTTCCTCGGAAGGTCTGGTGTTTTATGCGTGCTTCCGTATAACAAGTCTACAGCTTCCATCCCTCTTTTTTAATTAGTTTGTTATAATAAGTGCAGCAGAGGAGCCGAGAGGAGCTGACATACCGATGGATCAGTGAGTTATGGCAGCTAAAGAGGACCTTTACGCCAAAGTGACGCCGCGGAGGCAGCGCCAGAGCCGGCCGAGCACCGTGAAGCAGCATGGGAGCACTCTGGATGTGCTGCTGTCCATGGGCTTCCCCAAGACCAGGGCGTGAGTACACACACACACACACACACACACACACACACACACACATACACACACACACACATACACACACAGTCTCACAAACACACACACACACACACACACACACACACACACACACACACACACACACACACACACAGACACACACACAAACACACACAGACAGACACACACACACACACACACACACACACACACAGACACACACGCACACACACATACACAAACACACACACACACACACACACACACACACACACAGTCTCACACACACATAAAGTCACACACACACACACACACACACACACACACACACACACACACACACTAGTTTGACTGATGTATTATTTTTATTAATGTAAAGTACTTTGTGATTTTATATCTGTGAAAGGTGCTATACAAATAAACTTTACTTACTTACTAGTATAAGGAGGTTAAATCAGGCTTCCCAGCAGCATCCCTCTCCAGCCAAAGTTTCATGCCTCCTTATCTGTCTCTCTCTCTCTGCGTGTTTCACAATCAGCTGATCTGAAGCATCTCTGCAGCTGAAAGGAGACGCTACATGTCTGCTCTGCTATGCATGTTGTTAACACATGTCATATAGACACCATGACTCCTTTTTAAACTGCAGTCTTTGCTCTGGAATCCACAGCCATGTTGCATGTTCCACAGCAGGGTTATGCAATTTGATTTAATGTCACTTAGTCTCTTTTTTAGTGTCAAATAACACATTGAAATAAACTGTTATTACATGGTTGTTGTTTTTCCTACAGGATACTAAATGCAAAAATACTCAAATAAAGCACATAATTAGTGCTTAATACATTTGCTCAAGTAGTATTAATGTACTTTAGTTACTTTCCACCACCAATGCAACAGAAACACAAGCAGCATCACTTGTACAGGTAGAGTATCTGTGTGTCTGTGGGTGTGTGTGTACGTGTCCATATGTTGTTTGGACACATTTCCCACTACAATAGAAAAATACGAGAGAGACGCTCAGTGTTTTCTGAGTCACACGCGTTTCCCTCGCCAACTCTCCTCGGTATTTCAATGAAGACCCGATCCTGGTGGGCATTCCTGCGTGCTCCTCAACGCGTCTTCTTCTCATTCATCCTTCGGAGAAGAGTTGCCAGGAAACAAGCAGTGCTGGCTTGTGAATGTAGCTTATGGATTATGTAATTATATATAAAAAAAAAATGACAATGTGTGGTCTGGAAATCTGTCAATGTATGAAGAACACACCGCCATATGTGTAAAATATGAGTGAAAAAATATTATTTTTTTCCATACAGTATCACAAAACATTATATTGTGATACTCGATATTTTCTAACACTCCTGGTAGATTGTTTAAGACTTTCATAAGGGAGTTCTAAGCAGTGTTTGGCACGACGTCTCTATATCTGAGACCACAAATCAACCGACGCATCTCTCTTTTAATACCAGAAACCAGAGAAATTATAAGAAATGTAAAATATAGAGGTGCTGCATTGTCAGCGAGTGGGAGAGTAACTTTATGGATATGCAGAATTTAAAATTTATGTTGTAAAGCGTGCTTTATAAAAACCCATCTTAGCCTATTTTCCTCCTGGTGACGAAGCCTGAATCCTTTTACACCTAAACACAGCCTTTGATATGGATCTCACTGTAGGAATTCTACCTAATCTCACATAATCTATAATCATAATGTCCTTTCCCCATTGTTCGTGTTGTCAGTGACTCCCACATTATATATCAAACCCGGCGATTTGAGCGGCTTCGCCTCACACAAAAGCCTTTCTGTGCGTGCAGCGTCCCGTGTAACAAAAGAAATCTGAAATAGTTCACTTTGAGTCTCCGTCAGCAGCGACAGTAATCTCAGAGCGCCGTGATTAACTCCCAGATCTATTACTTGTTTCAGTATCTGGATTGTAGGATGTAAAAACTGTCTCCCCATGTAAGCTGGCCGTTATCTGAGTTTCGCTAAGTAGGCCAAAAGTGTTGAACAGTCTTTCTTCTTTTTTAACTAGACAGATACAGTATCTTCAGAATTAAGCCTTTTTATCTTCTGCAAAACTCTCTGAGGTCATCCAGGCTTTCTTTGTTCCATCAGACTGCAGCTCTGTCTCCTCCTGTCTAATGAACCACTGCAGACAATGTGAGAGACTGTGTGTCTGTGGTTGGTTATATTTGCAGACTCACATCTATTACTGACAGACTAATACACTTTGATAGAAGCTATAAAATTATAATGAAGGAGAATAATTCTGCAACATTACCTTCCAGCCTGTCTGGTCTGATGTCAGCTGAGACACAGTAACAATGAGATGAGAAAATACAGATAGTTACGTAATACAGCAGCCCGGGGGTGTTTAAGTTTGGTGGGTTGGTTTTTCACTCTGGAGCTTATGGCGCACACAGTAGCTATTACAGCAGGAATACTAAATATAACACCAAACAACTACTTTGCTATGTATGAGCAGAGAATGAAGTCACTCTCCCTCTGTGTGTGTTGTGATCAGAGCTTCTCTGTGCTTTGTTGACATAGCCGAGCCGGATGCACGTACTTTTAGTGCATGTTCGTGCATTTGAGCGTACCTCACTGGCTAGCTTACGGACGCCGCTATGCACTGCTCTCATATGCTAATCCAATATCTGGAACATCTCCGGCTGTGCTGATTGTCACGTTCCACTCTTTGGTTCAGCAAACCAACCCAGACACGTTGCAGTAAAACTTAAAAATAAACGTCTGATATGCACATTTTGCTATCAGGCCCTTCCCTATAATGGCTTTGGTGAGAGAGGAAGATGGAATAATAGGCAAATCAGTTATCAGTCATAGCTTCAGGGAACAAGGGCTTCATTGTGTTTGAGGAGGGTTTTTTTAAGCCAGTAGGGAGCATGAATCATAGACACACACACACACACACACACACACACACACACACACACACACACACACACACACACACACAAACAGCCCCTCTATTTTAATTGGGAGGATTTTCTGCTGAGTCATTCAGGAATTGCCTATTGTAATCAGATAGGAGCTGGATGTTACGGTGGTCTCTCTCCCTGTACTGATCGTGTGTGACGGTCGGAAGCAGGTTTTGGAAACTGATCCGAGTTTCATGGTGTTTGTTTTGCCTTTGGTAGCTGCAGAATTCTGGGACTGGACAAAAGTAGATTTAAATCATTTCTGGTTGGACTATGAGCTGCTTTGGAAGTTTTCACTTTCCTTCCTCCTCCATTACCTGGTCTAACCAGAGCCGTAGCCAAGAGTTTAGACACTGACGTCAGCTCTTTTTTTATTTTCTTTCAAGGACATTTCCCTGGAAAACAACAATTGCTTAAAGATTCAATTAAATAAATAACTGTTGCAGAACTTTGTCTCTATTTTCTCACTAATTAGAGCCCAATTACATCGTTTTTTTCCCCCCCAAGAAACTTATTTGGAAATTACAGACCTGTAAAATAAAGCTTTGCAGTTAAATTTCTCAACATACTGTAAATACAATACAAACACTGAATCCTTTATTTGTTTATTTATTGATTTTTGTTAGCCTAAATGTTATCCAGTTAAAATATAGTTCATATATATAGTATACTGTATATAGTCCATATAGCCCATTTTTTAACGATGTGGAATTTTCTTTATTGTAAAATGTAAACTCGACCCAAGGTTGCTAACAAATTCACCCCAAATTCCCAGAAAAGATACTGAAAACTTGACCTCAGTGTCTTCAATGGCTTAACCTTCTTCATAATTATAATAACTCTGTTAAAGTCCAGTGAGAGATCTCCTGTTGTGAGATAAACACATTTCCTCTGAGAACTGTGCGTGGCCAGGCACTGTTGGGATGTTATATATTTGCTTGTAGTCCTCTGATCCCTGGGAACCTGCTTCTATTTAATGATTACTAATCTTTTTTTTCTTTCAATGTGTAAACAAATGACGTTTCTGAAATTGCACTTGTGTCCAGGGGACTTCCTGGTATCATTGGTTAAATATTAATTCTTTGTTGTAGTTTACTTTCCTTTATATTTTCCACTATTTCCTTTTATTGTGCTTGTGCATGAGTCCTCCCTGGCCTCCAAAACAGTATTGGTTTGTCTATCTACGGTATACAGAACGTACTGTGTGAAGTATCTGGGTGTTGCCGCACATATAGAGAGAGGAACCATCTCTAGAGGAGAAACACATCATGGTGTGTGTGCAGTTTTAAATGTCGTGCTTGTGGCCAAAATAACTGGGTGTACCAGAGTCACACACACACCTGACGACTGGAAACATCACTTATCACCCTGAAGAGTCGCTGTGCTGGTTGGCCGAACACAGGAACCTCATTTACAGTTATTGTATTTTTAACAAAGTGGAGAGCTGAATTCAACCACTTGATTTTAGACAAATGATGTGTGAAGTGATTACGAGAAGCAAGCAACCATATAACACCCAAGCAAGCAGACGGCGTGTCTGCAGCTCAGCCATGCACGCATGAAGCACTAACCTGCCTCAAAGCAGCTTTGTAAAAAAACATTTGACTGAAATAGAAACACATTTTAATGAATATATTGCAGGATACAGATTTGTGCATAGTCATCTACTTCAGCTTTCTTTTGCTTCGTTACACGGATGAAGAATGTGGCGATTGTGAGCAGGGGAAACAGGAAGTTGATGACCAAAATGTAACCGAACATGGACTGCAGTGAGGGAGGCACTGACAAGATGTAGACGGAGGCATTGAACCAGAAGAGGAGAAGTTTCCCGTAAGGCTACACAGCAATGTCATGTGATATTTTAGACCAATCACAGGTGTTCTTCACCGTGACGCTGCTATTGTGTGGAAACTTCAACTACTTTGGTCAGAAAGCCTGTGTTCGCAACAACAATATGGTCCTTTTCTACTTAAATTTTATGAAACGAAATAGCTCTGAAGTCAGATAAACGCTGTCCATAATTGGCTGATTGAAGAGAAGAAACACAGGCACCACTAATATTACCACTTATATTCTGACAGGTTTTAGATGTATATAAATGTCCATCTATATCTTGAATTATTGGCCAAAATGTTACGTTGTTTATTTTATAGTGGTAGAGAAGTGATTGTTCCTTCAGTGTGTCTGAGGTCTTGAAATAATTAGAAAACAGTTACAGGTGGAAGCATGATGGCATGTCAGTGATGTTTGACTTTTAGTGCAGGTGAAGAGGCCAGGGCAAGTCAATCACAGTAATTATAGATTAAACTTTTGGTTATTTTTTGATGAACTGAGTGATTGTTTAGATATTAAAGTGTCAGAAAAAAGTGGAAATGCCCATCAGAGCCCTGCTGATTAGATAATTGATTAATTGAATAATCGTTTCTGCACTAGACTGACCCCATTATGGTCCCATTTAGAGTCAAATAGACCATAAAGCAGGATACTTTAGGGCGGGGCTACCTTGTGATTGACAGGTCGCTACCACGCTGGTGTCCGGTCTGGGCGTTGTCCGAGTCTCACAACTTTAACCCTTTCACAGTGTGTTTTCAGTTCATGAAAGTTAACTGTGGCCTTTTGGTCGTCTAAAAAAATGTCTTATTCAGCGTTCGGTTGTACTTAGCTCCACCCTCTGGTGTCACTTCTGGCTGCAAAAAAACAAGATGGCGACGAGCAAAATGCCGAACTCGAGGCTTCAAAACGGCAGTCCACAAACCAATTTGTGACGTCACGGTGACTACGTCCACTTCTTGTATAAACAGTCTATGTTCTGCTTGCAATTTTCATTATGTTTTTCCTCACTGGGAGATTTTAAGAGAATTAAAATGCCATGTCATAAATGAATTTGCTGCTATGATATTTGCTCCGAATCTAATTGTTTAAAAAAAAGTTGAATAGATTGTATTTAATCCAGTTGGTCATGCAAAATCTCTATTTTAGATTATGCACCCCCAACTTTGTTGTTGATAGTGAACTCTGGTTTATAAAACAAAATCTAAAGGGCAGCTCTGTTTTGTATTCTTTAATAGTAATTCAACTATTGAGGTGTCTTTACAGTGCTTATTTCATACAGATGAAATTGTCTTTAGTCTCTTGACACGTTTCATTGTGCTTCTCAGGCAAAGACTTCAAAACCACTGTGGTTACTGAGCTGTAACACCTAGATGAGATAACATTATGTACGGTAAATTCTTATTTTTTTTTCACCCTGCCCGTCTGCGAAGCCTTTTGTGTGTTAAAGAGGAAGTCTGTGTGCATGTAGACTGTTCTCCTACCACAACCTCTGCCTTAACCATAACAACTACACACGCCACTTATATCTATAACGTGCAAAAAAAAGCATCACGAGAAGAGTTTATACGAGGTCTCTGCATTATAATTACTACACATAACTCATGCATACATGTGACACTTTGGTTCCTGCATGCGCAGCTTGCAAGAACAAACTGAGCTTGTACTCAAGACAGCCAAGAGGAAGTCGCCCATTTCCGGAAGTGGCTTGTGACCTTTACTGAGTTGCTCTGTTGAGACGGTGGTTTGAGGGCGGCTGAAGCGGGGGAATCACATCTCACTTGCAGATATGGAAAAATAAGTTTGGTATACTGACTGAGTTCTCAATGTTTTTCTCATTAAAAGAAGGCCTGAAGAGTGCTGCTGTGTGATTCATCACTATTTTGGCAGCGTGCCTCACACATTCTTAGTGAAACATTTGCTTTGTGCACTTTGACTTGTTTCACTGACGTCACTCATGCAGTGCTAAAAATAACAAAAACAGCACACTTCGTTTTTTGGTTTTGACAGAAGCATTGATAATCACTTGTTCAATCTGATAAGCTTGACGGACACCTAGCAGAAGAATAGTCTAATGAACACCCTTTAGTCACACAAAGGCCCACGCGGTTCATTTAACGGTGTCAATCTCTGACTTGTTCTGTCTGCCCCCGTGGACTTTCTCGGCTCTCTGCTCCAGAAATAATGAAGTGAGAAGAGGAGAAGCGGTTCCAGACACTGGCTGCACACGGCTGGCTTTGTTAAAGACGTGGTGCTGAGACGCTGCCCTGTCAGCTTGACAGAAAAGCTTTATGAGTGTACAACGCCAAGAGCTGGCCTTGTTAGTGACCCTAAATGAAATGCTGTGGTACCAAAACACTGAAACAATAGCCACCAGTCACTCCCACCGTTAATAGAAGAGTTTGACATTGTGTGAAATGAGCTTATTCACTTTCTTGCCAAGAGTTAGTTGAGAAGATTGATACCACTCTCATGTCTGGATGGTAAATATGAAATATGAAGATGGGGAGACAGCTAGCCTGGCTCTGACCCTGCTAACACCTCTAAATGTGTCTCATTAACAGCACTGCTGTTAGCCAGTTAGCTTTTTACATTTCAGTTTGTGTACGGATTAAACTAACGAGATTCAACGTGTTGATTAGTCAGCTTTAGATGTGGATTTTTGAGATTTAGCGTGAGTGTGGCTAGTTGTTTTCCACTGCTTCCAGTCTTTATGCTAAGCTAAACTAATCCAGCTCTAGCTAGTTAATACACAGACATGAACGGTATCAATCTTCTCGTCTAACTCTTGGGAAGAAAACAAATACATGTATCTATCTCCCAAATGTCAAACTATTCCTTTTACTATTTACACTAACTTCATCATGTGTCACCTATTAATGACTCTAAGAAATAACAAATATTACAATTAGAATATCAGTCAGTAGAAGAGCTGCAACGATTAATCAATTAGTTGTCAACTATTAAATTAATCTGCAACTATTTTGATAATCGATTAATCGGTTTGAGTAATTTTCTAGATAGATAGATAGATAGATAGATAGATAGATAAATAGATAGATTTATAGATAGATAGTAAAAATTCTCTGGTTCCAGCTTCTTAAATGTGAATATTTTCTGGTTTCCTTCCTCCTCTATGACAGTAAACTGAATATCTTTGAGTTGTGGACAAAACAAGACACTTGAGGACGTCATCTTGGGCTTTGGGAAACACTAATCGACACCATCGATCTGACATTTTATAGACCAATTGACTAATCGATTAATTGAGCAAATAATCGACAGATTAATTGACAGTGAAAGTAATTGTTAGTTGCAGCCCTAGTTAGTAGTGTTATTGCTTTGCTGACATGAAAGCATCAGCCTTGTGTGTGTAATATTACAACTTTTTGCACATCTTCTCCCTCTGTCTTTGTGTCCTACATCACACTCTGTTGTAAACCCATAAGCTAGATTCAAACTTTTTTTTTTTGCCTGGGCAGTCAGCTAGTGAAAAGGTTGAAGAACAGGGCGGTAACGTCTGGTGTTTGGCTCGGCGTGGGCTCACCAGGCCCGAGCATACAGTACAGTCGGCCAGACTGGACGTATGGAAGCACATTTCCTCTGCTGACGGGGCTCTCCTCAGGGTGCAGTCTGGTGTTGGGCAGCAGCAGCACTCTCAACGCTGCTGGAGCGATAAGTGGTCGGTGACGAGTGTTCGCCGTCGGCTTGTAAACAGGAAATGTTGAATGGCCCGTAGAGCTGAGTCAGGGAGGGGCCCTCGGGAGTAGCTGTATGTGTGTGTTGAGACAGGGTGACATGTTAACGTCAGCTCTAGATTCTTGTTACTTTTGGCTTTAATTTATGATTTCCTTTTCCCTTCTTGGCTAATACGCAGCCATGAAAGGCATGATATTTATGTCGATGATCCGTAACTTCAAACACGATGTTTACAGGAACCCAAAGTGCTCACACTCATGAGATGCTATGAGAAGTGTGCAGATAGCCTGATATAAAGCCATAACTTTCTCCAGCAGCCTGGAAGATATCCAAGTTTAGCAAAAGAAAAAGGTCAGCTGTAATAAACAATCCAAAGAATGTTTACTTGTATGAAAAACCAGAAACGCCGCTGTGTAAACATCTCAACAGGCAGCCAGAACATTTTATCTGTAGTGGAGTTAAATGTGGAAACAGGAACTGAAAACACTTGCCATATGTGGGTAAAGAAAAATGAAAGGCTGTTTCCAATATCGCCTGCAGCATTAGTACACGTGCAAATGAAGTAAAAGCCCTCATCTAGTAATGGTCACTGTTATTAATGCAAACAGTACTGCACTCTCTAATCCGTTTTTTTTTTTTTTTTTATCTTCTTCTAGCTGTGAACAGGAAATGCAGTTTATAAATAACTTGCTAAGAGCAAAGGAGAGGCCTCGGGGTGAGCTGCAGTTACTGAGGACAGTTTGGCCATAATGACTGTTTCAAATATGGTGGAACAGATAAGAAAAGGCATTTGAAACATGAATATTCAGCTCAACAAAAACAAACTCTAAGAAAGATTTATTTAAAAAGTGTCAAACAGCAGATGCTGTACACGGGGCTACGGTGCAGGAGCCACAACATGGACCAGCTGGCCCGTAAGAGAGAGAGAGAGAGAGAGAGAGAGAGAGAGAGAGAGAGAGAGAGAGAGAGAGAGAGAGAGAGAGAGAGAGAGAGAGAGAGAGAGAGAGAGAGAGAGAGAGAGAGAGAGAGAGAGAGAGAGAGAGAGAGAGAGAGAGAGACGGCGCCTGTGAAACTTCTGCTAGTGCTGCTCCCTGAGGGTGTCGCAGATGTCGGTGTCCCGCTTCTTTTTGTTTTGCCTGGAGAAATGGAAACAAAACAGAATTGGCACCATATAATCCAAACATGTTATACTTAACATTCAGTGTGAAAAAGACAACACTTTGCATGCAGTGGTTGGCAAGTACACACCCAAGGTCGCCCATGCAGTATAACAGAAGGGGGATTGAATTGGGGAGAATGGTGGAACTAAATGCCCCAACTAGGAATCTAAAACTATATCTAAAAGGTGCACATAGCTTATTTAACTCCCAGACTCAAAGAGAAGTTCCAGACAATCGTGTTCAAAAAGGAAAGAACAAGAAAGAGGTTGAGAAAGCAAGAAATCTGATAAAAAAAAAAATGTAGTATTGGAGTGTTGACAAGATAAGATAAGATATTCCTTCATTAGTCCCACAGTGGGGAAATTTGCAGTGTACAGCAGCAAAGGGGATAGTGCAGAAAATAAGAAGCATCAGTAAAAACAAAAATCAAGATACAACACAGTAAAAAAAAAAAGCGAAACAAAAGTGAAACAAAATATGAACAATTTAAACAGAAGGAAGTATAAAAATAGGAACGATATAAACAGTATTGACTATTAACAAAATTGCACAAGTTGAAAAATGATATTGCACAGTGAGAATGAAATTCCACCTGAAGGTATTGCACATTATGAATTACACCTGAGTAGTATTGATATTGCACAGTCGGTGTGCAGTATAGTGCAGTTATTGTCAGTTTTTGGTGTGTATCTGGTCATTAGAACCAATAGCTTGCAGTAGAGTAATCAGTAGAGCTGAAATCATTAGTCGAGTAATCAATCAACAGAAAACTATTTTCATAATCAATTATTCTTTTTTCTTTACAGCAAAAATTCTCTGATTCCAGCTTCTAAAATGTGAATATTTGCCAGTGTTCTTGGTCTTCTATTACAGTGAATTGAAAATATTTGGGTTTGGATTGTTGGTCGAACAAAACAAGTAATTTAAATGTGTCAACCTGGGCTTTGGGAGATGGGTGTGATGGTTATTTTTCTCTGTTTTCTGTAATTATTTGAGAGAATAATCAACAGATGAATCGACAATGACGGTAATGTTTAGTTGCAGTGTTGCCTTCAGGGTCAGATGCAAAGAGCCGTTCTGTCACCAAACCTGGAAGTGAAAGTGTCGCATGGTGAAAGTAGAAAAAATAGGGATGGAATATGCTGAGGTTTCAGATTGTAGATTGACTGAAACATAATTTTTTTTGAGTAGTATTGAATGTGGTATGAACAGGTAATTTCTTATGTGAGCTTCGTAGAATGGATGTATTAAGGGGGGGAAGGGGCCCACTGAGGCTGCTTTACACAAAGGGGTCCAGATTTTCAGACATTGTTCAAGCAAGATAGTGCGTGTGGTACTTTGTGAAAGAACAATACGGCACGTCTCACCTTTTTTAAAGTGCGTCTGGTGGTGAGCTGCTACTTCCTTCTGGTTCGTCACTTCAGCCTGAGCCAGGCCAGATGTCTTCTGCTGTCTCGACCTGCTGTGTAGGTTAACATTTCTAAGGAATCACAATTTTTACTACCGATATGTTTAACAGCCAATTCTAAGTATTCAATATCAGCTTTACGAAGTGTTTTTTACATCCCATAGTGAGAGCTGCACGGACATTATTACATCTACAAGAAAGATGAGTTTAAAAACTTCCACCAAAGTTTCACTGTGAATTGTTGTGGTCACTTGGAAATTGGCGCGAAAACGACGAAGGCGCGCCATCAAGCATGATGGTTTGAAGATGCATGGAAAAAAAAAAGCCCAAACCCCAGTTAAATGTGAGCATATAACGAGTCAGCTGCAGCGGCGGGCGGTTATTTAACTGGGTTGGGCTGCAGGTTCACACCAGCAATGTTTTGAAGCTCGGTGCACTCAGAAGGATCCTCTAGTCTAGAAAACAACAAAAAAAAGTTTATTCAAACTTTTAAATTCAACTTTAACGCTGAATGTACAATAATTCCTGTTTTTCATAAACATAATAGAATATTATTTTATGTAATTTTCATGAATCTTAATGTTCGCTGTAGTCTATATGTGCACCGTGCAGCCGTACTAAAATATAATAAAAATAAATATTGGATCAGACTGGCAGATATTAAAGGATTAGGAGCAACTGTCATCATTTCATTTTATATTTTTACAACTTTTAAGTGTTGGCAGAGACAATACATTGTCTTTTTCATATGAATTTAGTTTGTTTACATCTTATTTCATCTACTGTATAACCCATTTACAGTACTGAAGCTTAATATACATTTTGAATGAATACCAGACATTGCTGTTATTAACCCTCCCGTGTCCTGAAAACGGCAAGGTGAAGCATCCCCACGCTGTATCTCCTGCTTGATAATGTATTATTATTTATACCTGGAACAGGGTTTCTAGTAATTCCTGCAGCCTAAAAAGCAGATTAAATTCACGTAGAGCTCTCTGTGAGCGTAAGACCTTTCTATTATTTCATGTCTCAGGAGTTCGACTGTCGTAAAATACCACCGAGATAAGAAGCAAGCAATCCAATGTTCTCGCCCGGATTGGATTCTGTGACGTCTCAGTCACATCTGCTTGTAATCCCATCATGCCTTGTGAGAGAAAATCCCCTTCTTTTTCCTCCTCCGCACAGCGCCAGGTGGAACCTCTGAATAAGACAACTGTCTCTGTCTTAAGCCTCCTACATGCAGTAGTGGTTCATAAACCACCATCATAAACATGGATCAGTTTGGTAAAATGTTGTCTAACATTTGTAGGCCTGAAAAGGTGAATGAACAGGAGACTTTAGTCCAAGTTTTGTCTGTGCTTCTTTGTCTTTAATTCGACTTCACCCTGCATATATTTGTGTGTGTTCATGTTGTTGTAGCTCTGTGTGAGCCATCTGTTACGTTGCTGTAGCCTCGGCGTTCCCATGCTGCTCGCTGCGCTGTGTCAGGGCACACTGCCCCAGGGTTCGGGGACTTTGCCGTTATCTAGGACCCTCTCAGTGGGACAAATTTAAAAATAGCTCATCGAATTGAAACGCTAGAGTGGCACAATGAACACAGTCAACGTCGGATCACACAGAGAGACGCTGCAACACGTCTATATCACGCTGTGAATTCAATCAAACAGAGGCTGTACGATGGCACAGAAAATAAGATATCAGTCGTAGATTGTTGTTTGCTCTCTTCATTAGATCGGCCGCTCAGAGCAGTGACAGTTAGTGCCGTCTTTAGGGACCCTTTAGAGAGAGCGTGGCATCATGAAGATTTTGTTTCAAATAAAGCACAAAGAACAACTTCAAGTTTTTGTAGTTGAGTCTTAAAGGTGAATGCTGCGGCAAAAAATGTGCAGTTACTCAAAAAGCATTTCCTGTTGCTTAATAATGAAATTACAACATCAAACAAGCATCACTTACTTTAGCTTCTTGTCAGGGATCCAATTTTTTTTCTATCACAAAAAAGAAATCAACAAAGATAAACTATCACTTTGGCAAGAGGCCACTGTGGTATTCAGAGCCAACACGCACCGAGGTGTTCCTGGTGTTATTCAGCTATATCTACTTTGCATAGAGAGCTTTAAAATGAATTGAGTTACACACACATATACTTTAAGTTGCTACCAATTCTTACATCCTCATATATACACACATTTAGGAATATTAAAGCTGCAGTCTGTAACTTTGAGCAAATATGATAAAAAGTTATTTTTATAAAACGGTCACTATATCCTGACAGTAGTGCATGAGACAGGTAATCTGTGAAACAAAGTCAAGTTCCTCTGTGTTCTCCCGGTGCTCCTCATGGCATCTGCAAGATTTCACTGCATCCGAAGGAAAACAGCCAATCAGAGCCGAGGAATCTCTCTGGGCAGCTGTCAGTCACTGCTCGTGAACTCCGATCAAACTGTTTTACTCGGGAGCGCTGATCGAATATGAAGATTATGTTACTGTAATGGCTATTTATGCCTCAAATGTTTTCAGAAACATATTTTAGTGTCAGAGAGTTTGTGACCCGGCCGGTGGGCGGTGCTTGGTTGATGCTGAAGTGCCTTAAACTTGCATTCTTTCTAACAGCCAGCAGGGGGCGACTCCTCTGGTTGCTAAAAGAAGTGTGATTGTATAGAAGTCTATGAGAAAATGAGCCTACTTCTCACTTGATTTATTACCTCAGGCTTTTCAACATGGCTGCCGGGCCACAAACTTTCTCATTTTACAGCTAAACAGTAACTACAAGATGATTCTGAGAAGATTTGAGGAGAGAAATAGGCATTAGTGTAACAGAATATTGATTCATATTTGATCAGCGCTGCCTAGTTTGATCAGAGTTTGCAAGTTTTGTGAGCGGTGATTGACAGCTGCTTTAGAGACTGCTCGGCTCTGATTGGTTGTTTTTCTTCGGGCAGGGTGAAATCTTGTAAATACTATTTGGAGCACTAGGAGGAGGCAGAGGAACATGATTTTGATCGACCAACTGCAGCTTTCAGTGGAAAGTTTGTGCTAATGTGTGCCGAATCTTTGCAGACAAGGCTGCGTTAAATAAAGTCACGTCTAGATCCTCTGTGTTAGCCCCCTCGAAGCCGGAGAAAGCCGCAGGAATCAGTGAATCCCTGCAGAGGTTTCATAAAAAGACACTAATTAGATTTTGAGCACTCAAGAGTAATCACGCAATCAGCTCTCGGAAAAGAAGTGTTATGAAATGACACAGATAAAACATGTCGTAGTTTTTCTTTTTAATGTTCATCACACTAAAACACAAGGCGTTAGTCTATTTATTATTAGTTCCCTGTCATATTTAGTGGGTGTTAATATTGTGACATTTGGCTGCTGCAGAAATGAATTGTTACCAAGACTGTGAGCTGATTTGCTCCTCTATAACACACTCGCTATTTAATCATCGACTGAATCACTTGTAACAGCATCGTGTTCACATTCAGTTTGCATCTGCCGAGCGGGCTGAACACACTTCATTGATGAGAGAACCAGATATTTTTTGATATTTTCGTAGCAAAGAATATGTTTCAAATCAGCATGAATTCTTTTTCATTTCAACCTCTGGTGGTATGAATAATGAACTCCTGTTCTGAATTATTCTTTTACTGCTCTCTCGGGATGGTTGTTCTTTGTTCGCTGTCACGTGGGAGCGCAGCAATCTCCTCCTAATAAACACGGTCCGGAAGAGAAAATATTGATTTTTGTGACTGTGCTTTGATCTCCGTTTCTCTCTCTCTCTTTGCAGCTTGAAAGCTCTGGTTTCGACAGGAGGGAAAAACGTCCAGGCGGCTTGTGACTGGTGAGACACACACACACACACTTTTACTCACATGCTCTCCCACAGTAACTGATGCACAACAGAAACTCTTGTAATGGTAAATATATCATGTAGTGACCTAACCCCTCAACATATTGACGTGTCACTGTGCTGTTACAGCAGTGCTGCCCTCTGCTGGACATCTGCCGTCCTCTCTCCTACTTCCCTCCCACTTCTCACTCACCACTTTGGCTCTTCTCGTCTGTCGCTGCAGGCTCTTCTCCCACGTGGACGACCCGTTCTTGGATGACCCTCTGCCCAGAGAGTATGTGTTGTATCTGCGACCCAGTGGGCCGCTGCTCCATCAGCTCTCGCAGTTCTGGCAGCAGTCCCGCCTCTCCTGTGGCAAGAATAAGGCGCACAACATCTTCCCCCACATCACCCTCTGCCAGTTCTTCATGGTCAGCATCTGTGTTTATCAATGTTCATGTTCTGGCTGCTTACAGCTGTTATTACGCATTTGATGACTTCCTGTTTTTGTTGTCTCCGCTCTCAGTGTGCCGACGGGAAGGTGGAGGCTCTGACCGACGCTCTCCAGGCGACCGTGGCCAAGTGGAAGGGTCGCATACCTATGCCCCTCCCGCTGGAGCTCTACACCTCCTCCACCTTTATCGGCCTCTTTGTGGAGGAGCAGATGGCCGAGGTGCTGAAGACTTTCGCTTCTGATTTTGCAACTGAAGCAACAGCCAAAGCAGGTTTGAGAACCCCTAATGTTCCCATACCTGTTCAGGAATGATGCTGTTTAAGAGGCTCTCATTTTGATATTCATACGCGGATCTCTCTTTGTCCTTGGTCCAGATGTTCACGTCGAGCCTCATAAGAAACAACTTCATGTCACTTTGGCGTACCACTTCCAAGTCAGTCACCTTCCAGTTTTGGAGAAGTTGGCCAAAACGGTGGATGTGTCCTCAGGTTGTGACTGGCTGGCCGTGCTCTTCTCACGGGATATTCGGTTCGCTAACCATGAGGTTTGATTCGCTTCCTTTGAAAATTAGTATTTCCTCTTAGCGTATATGTTTCCCACTTGTGTGGTCAGTTTGTTTTTCTAGACATTAAAGGACATTAAGTGAAAGAAATGTTGCTATAATTATTCCTAAACAAACAGATGCAAGATCCTGTGTCTAATGGCTGTTAACCGTCTGCCCCCCTGTAGACACTGCAAGTCATGTACCCGTATGTGCCTCAGAATGACGACGAGCTGGAGCTGATGCCGGGAGACTTTATCTTCATGTCTCCGGTGGAGCAGAGCAGTGCCAGCGAGGGCTGGGTGTACGGCACCTCGCTGGGCACGGGGCTGTCCGGCCTGCTGCCTGAGAACTACGTCAACCGCGCTGATGAGTCCGACACCTGGGTCATCCATGGGTAAGGAAGATATATCCAACACCACGTGTTGGGAGCCGTACTGGGAGTCCCTGGGATCAGATTATTAGACCCATGAAGTGTACAAATACAGTACAATAACAGAAGTTGCAGATTATCACTGGTTGTCTCTCAAAGCCTTTTTGCAACCACTTCACAAAGACATCAGTGGGTGATATATCTCAAACTGTCAGTCCACAAATCCCTAAGCTCAAGTGCACACAAATAAAGAGACGTTTCTAAGCTGAGTGAGAAGAGTAAACTAAGGGAAAGAAAAGAAAATGAATGAGTGATGAGTTGTTTCTTTCTTTCTCTCTACTGTAGATAAACAGTGTCGTATTTAAAGTGCTGTGTAAATAAAGTTCTCTATGTTCCTCAGGTCTCACTCTATGCTCACCTGTGCCTCTCCGTCTAGCTCTGGCAGCACCGTGACTGGGCTATTATTTGACGGACAGATGAATGACAGTCTGCTTGACAGTCTCATGGATCCTCCCGGCCTCGCTGGCCTCTGTCCTCCCATGCAGGTACAGCGTTCTTGTATTATGTGTCTACCATAGACTGTATATAAGAAGTGCACGTAGTCACCGTGATGTCACTCATTGGTTTGTGGACTGCCGTTTTGAAGCCTCAAGGCATTTTGGCCGTCGCCAGCTTGGTTTTTTGCAACCAGAAGTGACACGAGAGGGTGGAGCTTAGTACAACCGAATGCTGAATAAGACATTTTTAGACGATTAAAATGTCATAATTAACTTTCATTAACTGAAAACACACTGTGAAAGGGTTAAAGTTCTAAGACGAAAACAAGACAACTCCCAGACCGGACAACAGCATGATAGTGACCTGTCAATCACAAGATAGCCCCGCCCTAAAGCATCCCCTGCTTTATGGTCGATCTGACTCTAAATGGGACCATAATTTACTAAATGAACATCATGCTGTATTGACGAAGACTTGAAACTAGTGATTGAGACCATAAACTCATGTTTACAATGTTTACTGAGGTAATAAATCAAGTGAGAAGTAGGCTCATTTTCTCATAGACTTCTATACAATCAGACTTCTTTTTGCAAACTAAGGAGTCGCCCCCTGCTGGCTGTTAGAAAGAATGCAAGTTTAAGACACATTGGATTCACTTTTCAGACCCGGAGGTTACCCACTGGTTAATGCCAATAATTACTGTGTATGCATCTAGCAGGCGCTTAAGATTTAATGCTGAGCAACTCTCTAATGCTTCACGATTTAACATGAATCTTTATCTCAGGTGTTGAGGCCGAGCAGTCAGTCCTCCCAGTCCAAGATGAGACTGTTTGTGTGTCGCCATGGGGAGAGGATGGATGTGGTGTTTGGGAAACACTGGATCACTCAGTGCTTTGACTCCAAAGGTTAGCATGCAGGGGAGATTAATGACATCTTTTTTTCATACTGTAGGCTTCATTAGACACTTTTGAGTTCTTCTATAAGATTCTCATTTGTGTTTCCGTAGGCCGATACATTCGCTCTAATCTCAACATGCCATCCAGCCTGCCAGCGAGAAGCGGAGGTTACCGGGACTACGACAAGGACTGTCCAATTACTGTGTTTGGCTCAACCCAGGCCCGACTCGTAGGTCAGTACATTTTATATGTAGTTTATTTTGATGTTGTTAAAAAGTTGCTATATGATTACTAAAGGATTTCGTTTTTAAGGATTGTTGAATACAGTAGAGATTAGGTTTATATAACAATTAAAATGCCTTACAATAGAATCACAGTGTGTTTTGGTCCGTTTCAGGTGAAGCCCTGTTGGAGAGCCACACAACGATAGACTTTGTCTACTGCTCTCCGTCTCTTCGCTGCGTCCAGACTGCTCATCACATTCTGCAGGGTAGGACCTCCTCAACACTAATATAACCACAGACACAGACAAGTTACACAGCGTCTAGTCAGGCTCTTCAGAAAGTTGCTGCTGCATGATAATGTTGGATTTTTATTAGTGTTAGTTTTAGATCTGAAACCTTCAGTTTGGCTCAGATCGCAATAGGATTTGTCTTGTTACATCACTTTCTCAAGTCTCTCTGGTACCTAGAGGCATCATTAGGAAACAGAACGGATAGGGAAAAGGAAGAGATTTAACAGCTAACTTCTTTTCCCCATCACTTACTTTCTTTGAACACAGCAAAACATCTAATTAATGTTTTCTTTTTAGATTTTCTTTGTCAAAAACTTCCAGGTCATTTCATGTTAGGGCACATGGGAGCAACACACTTATTCTTATTGCATCAAGTCTCACATTTCATGTGAAGATGTATTTATAGATTTTCATTAGACAAAATGACATGACAGAGTAGATGTAGAGCTATCTTCCTTCCTGTCTGACAGTTTCTCTCTGCGTTTCACTCTGCATCAGGTCTCCAGCAGGAGGGAAAGACAAAAATCCGTGTGGAGCCTGGATTGTTTGAATGGACCAAGTGGGTGTCGGGCACATGTTTACCCGTCTGGATTCCCCCAGCTGATCTGGCTGCTGCTAACCTGAGTGTGGACACAACATACAGGTACACAGCGACACCTACGCTACAGCATCTATACACTTTTATCTACAATTTCCTATATCTTTTCTGTCTATCGATTTGTCCCCAGACCTCATATTCCCATAAGCAAGTTGGCGGTGTCAGAGACCTACGACACCTACATCAGCAGGAGCTTCCAAGTAACCCGGGAGATTCTGGCAGAGAGCAACAACCTGGGTAAAGTGGAGTTATAAACATGTATCCAGGGTTTCAAATCATCTCCACTCACTTCTTTCCACTGTACAAAAGTGAAGCCAAAATATCCTGGATACGGGAGCTGCCATTTTTAAGATTATGACGTCATTTGCAGCCAGAGACTCGGTCCCGCCCGTACACCCTCCTGAGCCGAGCACGGCTGCACCTTGCTAGTGTGAGCCACCTAGCTGCTACGTTAGCACATTTATGATCAAACTAACACATGTTCTATTACACAGACTTGTGACGGTTATGGAAAGTTAAAGTTACATCTCCTCTCTCGTACAATACCCGAGCCTCCGGCTGAGACTACTTCAGTCAGAGCAGCTGTCAATCATGACGTCTCACCCCCTTTTTATAGCATCAAATAACTAAATAAAACCACACTTGAACATCAGCGTGATAAGAACTGCCTAAAATGACAGAAACTATCTTTGGGAAAAATGAATTTGAAGTGTACTTTGAGTTTTTAGTTTGTCCCATCTGCTAACATTGAGGGGGCGGGACTTATGACCTATACTGCAGCCAGCCACCAGGGGGCGATCCAGATGTTTTGGCCTCACTTTTGCAGAGCTGTTGTGTCGTCCATCTTTACTGTATATACAGTCATGTTTCAAATTAATACAAACTTTACTAAGCACCAAATGTTGGCAACATTCACAAGCTACAATGCCCACATTCCTTTTAAGATGATTACATTTTAATGCTTCTTGTTAACTGATGTTTTCCTGTTCTAAATTTAATCTCTGGCGGCCACTGTACACTGAGCATGAGCTAATGGAACCAAAACTAAACAATGGGATCTGCCTGAAACATGCTCCTGCTTTGGTGGCCACAAAGAAAATGTACCTGAACCTTGAAACCGAATAGGGTGACACAATAAGCACTTTGTTTTTAGCTTGCTGGCCTGAATCACAATGTTTAACTTGGATGATGTCCCAATCTCTATATTAAAGGACATTTCAAGCTGCGTGTTATCGACTACTGAGTGCCCTTAAACAGTACAGAAAGCTAATGGTGTCTGTGGAATGTGCTTCTCTACCTCTTTCACACAGGAAACACGGTCCTGATCGTGGCCCATGCTTCCTCCCTGGAGGCTTGCACTCGCCAGATACAAGGCCTCAGCCCCCAAAACTCCAAGGACTTTGTCCAAGTTGTCCGAAAGGTCAGTTTGCTGCTTTAGCTACAACGCCTCTTTCATTTCTATCCTCGCCTTGTCTTTGATAATATGCACATCTGTCTTCTCTTTGTGCAGATTCCTTACTTGGGTTTTTGTGCATGTGAAGAAATGGGAGAGACCGGCGTGTGGCAGCTGGTCGACCCACCCATCTTGCCTCTGACACATGGACCCAATCACAGTTTCAACTGGAGGGAAATGCTAATGCAAGACTGAAGGATTTGCTTTTTTGGCTCTTTATCTTTTGGCAGCCCTGAACTGCTGAAAAAAATATTTATTTTTAACCCACTCTTGCCCAACTACCAAAAAAAAACACGTCTGGCTTCCGTCATAGACATGCAAAAAAAAAATTGCATTCACTGAAGCAAAATGTATTCAGACGCACTGCTCAGGAATGAGAAAATACAGTTTGTGTTGGAGATCACAGCAAAAACGAGCTACAGATTGGGCGGCAGTTTGTCGCGTTTGCCTCAACGTTCCACTTCTTCGCCCAAAATGTGGAGGTGCTACGAGAAATGGGGACGTTTCTTGATGATTGCTGATGAATCAGGTTTAATGCCACGAGAAGGTGTCACTAAGCTCTGTCTGTGGCGGTGAAGACTCTGCGCTCTGCTGCCTTCTCACACACTGTGACGAGAATTAGATGAGAAAGACTTGTACCACAGAAATATTTTTCCATGTGTCAGAAATTATTATTATTATTTAACTTGTAGCGACGACCCTCCTGTGAAAAAAAAGCACAAAAGAAATGTTGACAATCAGATAGAGGAGAACTGATCTTCATTGCTTCTGGTGCTGAGGTGGGTGGTTTATGATACCTGTTTTATTCCTGTAAATGTCATATCATTAAGTGATTCTTCTAAGTTAACATTTATGTGCACACATGAATCGTTTTACCTTTCCTTAATGCAGTCTTTATTACCACCACGGGAGCAACCAAGTCATTATGACTTAAGAAAATTAATATAATGAATACAGACTGCTAAAACTTTTGCTTGTTTATCACGACCCTGACTCTGTAAGCTTGATAACCACACTGCTTTTCAAACACTTGGAGCATTGTATTATTTTTGGAGGGTGTCAGATGATATAAGTGCTTACTGCCTATACCAATTATTTGTTGTATGACTCAGAAAATCTATTGATACTGAATGAATAAAGCAAGGTTGTGGAGTTTTGAAGGATACATATCAGCCGGTGCCATGTGTTCTGTAAAAACATCACTTCTTTATGTTGGTAACTAGTGGGAATTAAGGTTAGTCTTAATTTTTGGCAGCAGTGTGTCTGTTCTTGTTAAAGCTGCAGTATGCGAGATTGGCGCAAATATGATTTAAAAAAGTTATTTTTAGAAAACGGCCGCTATATCGTGACAGTAGTACATGAAACAGGTAACCTGAAAAAAACCATGTTCCTCTGTGTCCTACTGTGTCCTCCGGTGCTCCTAACGGCATCTGAAGGATTTCTCTTACCGGAGGAAAACAAGGTCCGCTGTCCAGCTGCCGTCTATGAGAGCCGGCTGTCAATCACTCGCGATCTCCGACCAAACGGTCAAACTAGGCAGCGCTGATCAGATATGAATCAATATTATGTTATGTTAATGTCTATTTCTCTCCTCAGATGTTCTCAGAATCATCTTGTAGTTACTGTTTAGCTGTAAAATGAGAAAGTTTGTGACGCGGCCGCCATTGTAAAATCTGTTGAAGGAAGCCAAGTTCTGTTCACATGACCGGAGCACAGCCAATAGGAACGCTCTCTCTCTCTGAAATGACCTGTGATTGGTCAAAATCTGCCGTCACGGGCTACATTTTTCTAAAGCCTGAAAACAGAGACACGAGGAGGAGCAGAAGTCTAGTTTTCTCTCAGACCACTTGGATTACAATATGCTGAAAGGTTATTATGGAATTTTTGCCAAATTATGCCAAAAAATTGTTGCATACTGCCACTTTAAGTAATTTGTTTTCTTTGATCGTCTTTGTTTGATTTTGTTTGGGTATTTGTTACCTTCACAGTTTGATTTGCTTTGTTTCTTGTGTTGGCCTTGACCACCCTGAAGGCAATCCTGGCTTTTTTTTTATCACATTATAAGTCAACACCAAAGTCTTTATTTTCTGCAATCTGTCCCGGTGGCTGTTGGGGAAGATGGGTCTCTTTCATATTGCTGCTCGACCACCTCCAGACAGGGCATAACATCTGTCTACTTCGTCTTTCCTTATTGTGATTGGTGGTAAGTATTTTTTTTTTTTCCCCTCTAGTTGGCAGTTTTCTTTATTGTGTGGGGGATATTATGGAGTTTTAAAGCAGTCGTAATGTAATTCAGCGGTTCATTTGCTTTTGTAATGTTTACAAATACTGGATAAGGAGATTTGATTTGATTTGATTTATAATCGGTTTAACAAAGCTAAGGGGCAATTCTGTTTGGCTCAAAGTAGACTCTGATATTCCACAAGAATACACACTGCAGAATCTGCAGTTTGGGAAAGTTATCCTGTGAAAGTTTTTGACTGTAAAAAAAAGACTGCGGCCTACTGCCACTTTAAAAGAAAATAAACACAAGCAGGCATTGTAATGTACAGATAACACTTTTAACAGTTACTGTCTGTCTTGCAGCAGTGTCAATGTGCTGTTGATGGTGAAAACATACATACAAAATATGTTTTATTGACTGATTTTTTTTTTTTACTTTACTTTACTGAGCACCAGTTGCAATATTTGTCCCATGTAGAAGAAGAGCACTGTTGAAAAAAAATTTGCCTCGTCATAGCAGGAAAAGCTCAGGTGGGCTTCTGATTGGTCCAACACGAGAGGGACTTTAGGACAGTTTGGACGGACCCTGAAGTGAAGTAAGTGCTTTACTGTAATAAAACCGGTTTGGAATAGGAAAATAGAGAAGGCTTATGAATACTGCACGTTTATTTTTGCGACAAATTAAAGTAGTTACACAACAGTGAGCCTTACTCATCTTGCTAGCCAGAGTTTCTGTATCTTGCTAACTCAGGTGAGGCATTTTGTGTTTTGTTCATGAAATGTGTTTGTTTGTAATCTGCTGAAACGTTATTTATTATCTGTGGAAGCAACAAAACCCTAACCTCAATATAGGTAATGTAACATTAATGACGTTAACGTTAGATGCACCTGTAACTTAAGCTAAGTGTTAGTATAAAACCAGCTAGCCAATGAGGTGAGCATTTCTAGCTAATGGAGCCTCATGCAGCAGGTGATGAATACAGCATCACCATAGACATAAAGGCTATTTTTCTAATGTGATAATAATGCTCCAATATTTTAGCTTACAGTTGGTGCATTGTGTTGAATGGTAGTAGCATATCACCACAGCAGAATCTCTCTTCCAGGGTTTGCAGATATGTTAGACTTGCTTGAATTAAAAATGATATTCTGAAATATGATAGTCTGTCTTGAATGTATGAGGCATCAATTATTTCAGATTATTATTATTATGAAGGTTTTTTTTATGCACTTAAATGTTGCTAACTGTAAACTCAATACTCCTGCACACCTCTAGGAAATGGTAAAGCTTTGTTCTCTGATAGTATAAATTGTTAAATTCGTATGCAGGGTCCTTGGATAAACAGTCTACACAATGAACTACATTAGTTACTGTATTAGAATTAGATTTGTTTCAAAATATTGATAATTATTAAAATATGTCTCACTCAGGCATACAGTTCATACTCCACTAGATGGTGCTATTTGATGACCAATATCTGCAGCAGTCCTTGATAATGAACTACAGGCACACTTGAACTATGGGCCAGCAATTTCTAAACTTTTTGAAACCCTGTGAAGAGATTTTCTTCTTTATCCAACCTAATAAGTGAGTGATGTATGAGACTACTCTGATGAAATGACATGGGTTGCTTTGCTTGGTTTAAAAAAAAAAAGACCACATGGTAGGTACAACATATTTGTAAAGACAGAACCATCAGAAAGTGATTATTGTAGCTACCATGGATTCATCTGGAGATCAGTCCCAACCTGCTAACAGAGCCAAATGACTAATCCCACTGACACAGCTGACAGCAAAACATATCTTGTAAAACATTTACATGCACTCTTCATAAAATAGTGTGTATAAGTTAGCTTGGTGCTTACTGGTTATGTTGGTTTCCACTTCATCCATGCATTTCCCTGCAGGGTCAGAGGTCAGCGGCAGCAAGGACAAACATCCTGCAGGCAGCAGGTAGGTGATCAGTGACGCATTCACTCGTCTACATGTTGTAGTTCAACACTTTGACTGAGATTGGATGTTGTCTCTGTCAATTTTATATAATTATTATCATATATATCATATATTAAATAAATGTATGAACAACTGATATTTTTAATTTGATACATATGGAATTGTGTTGGCAAGTAGCCATGGTATAAGCAGGATCCAATTATCCCTTACAAATACTAATGATAATCAATTACTCAATTAATTTCATATATCAGTTTATTCATTGATTAATTCAATTGTAATTTCTGTTTAAATATTCTTTGAATAAATATATATTTACAAATTTAAAATACTTTTTCAAAAAGCTTTTACATTTTTGCTCTACAAAAATTAACTTACTAATGTGTCATCATACTCCGTTATCTGAGTCTTTGAGCATTAATATGATGTCTGAAAACTCAAAAGGACTGTGATTTGAGCTTCGTGTCAGAAATGATCCAAGAGCTGTATTTAGAGCCTGTATCACTGCTCGAGAATATGTTGTTACCCCACATATATGATTTTTTCCCCCCTAAATCTGTCTTTTTCCTTGACCCTCTGAGCCATTCAACTGCTGTGCAGTATGATCTAGAATAGATAATAACCAAAGTCTCTCAGCTGTGGGACACAGGCTGGGAATTTTTACTTAAACCTGCATTAACTGATTTCTTTTGGCCACTTGGAGGCAGTGCAACAAGCTGTAGACACAACACTGGCATTTTACACCTTATAGTTAATAGGGTGATTGTAAATGCAAACAGTTGCGTATTTACACATCCAGCTGACACAGAACAACATTAGCATTCATTTGGAGTCCAATATTCACTCTCCCTTTAGCTCTGTTTTGGTCTCCACCATCTCCTGTGGGAAATGTCTGGCTCTTTAGTTGCTTACTTTGTCTGTCTGCTGTTTGGTGCTGTGCGTTTATCAGAGCTTTTGGGCTTAAAACTGCTGTCTGCAGCTGTGGCTGGAAACAATGTTGATGAGAGCGGTGAGAAAGTAAACTAGGCTATTGCTGTTTTCATTGTTGGTGCAAAACGGAGGAAACAAGCGAGCTGTGCTGAACCAGTGCTGTCCGTGCATCTGAGAAGTCATTTGAAGCATTTTGGATTCAACACCATAGATGGAAAAATCAAGGATGAGCATAAGGCTGTGTTGTGCCTTACAGCGTGTCTACACAGAACGTGTTTCAGCAGCGTTTTTTCCTTCGTCCGTCTCACGCCCGTCTGACAGAAGCGACACAATTCTATTTTAACCAATACAGCTGTCTACACAGGCTGCGTATTGGCTACACGTGCGTATATTCAACCCAAAGCATATTTTAACGCTTCACATCTGTGTAGACACGGTGTTACACTAACATTACCACGACAACAAAGTCACCTGTTAGCTTGCTACTAAAGGAAGGCAGTGGGGCAAATGAACAGATAATGTAGGGTTAGGCTATAGTGGTTCATTAAAGTGATACGTTCTCATTCGTCCAAATTTTTTTTTTTTTAAAGAATTACAGGACTACGTAATAGCAGTTAAATATAGATATATCTGGAGAACGCTTGAATAATTTCCTATTGAAGGGGTTTTTGTGATTACAGATTTAGCCTTTGAACAACGGAGCTAGTCATCCTGACCACTAATAGGGTTTGACACAGCTGTCACGAGTTAGTGAGGCCACTACATTTCCTTAAGATGGGCTAAACTGACTTCAGAGTAGACAAACAGAGGGATGTGACTATACTGCAGCAAATCCAGATGCCAGTCAGTCAGGTACATAGACAGAGACGCCATCTTTAGTTTAGTTTGCCTCAATCAGCAAAGTCTCTACCTAATAAAACTGTCAAGGGGACATTTTTTTTTTACTCCGGATTTCTAGCTGGACTTTCATTTAATAATAGAAGTGGTACCAAATAAATGATTGACTTTTTTGATATTGGAAAACACTTCAGTTCTGCTTTGACCCTTGTAAGCACTATTTGGTCTCTCAGAATATGAGGCGAGTGAGAGCTAGCAGGAGCTCTTTGAGGCCAGCTTTTGCCCAAGGGAGGCATTTAGAAATGTTTCCAAAAGGCTCCATGGGCCCTCCCCCTGCCTCTTTTTATAAAACTGAAATTTCAACACCATCATGATAGGCATTCTTGCCTGCTTTGCTGGGTTCACATAATACTAGCCACTCATGCATAGTTACTGAAAGTCGGTTTGAAAATTCTTAGAGGGTCAGTAATGCATTCGTAATAACGCGGCCACTGTTTATCAGGGAATTTTATGTGAAAGATATGATGTTGCCATGCTCAGTGACCTTTGTTTGCACAGACCTACATTTAGCATGTCAGTGTAATCTCTGTGATGATTCAACTCTCTAGCTTTGACACTGAATTAGTCAGATGCAGCATAAATGCTTGTCTAAATTGGGAACAAATAAATAAGGTATTGTGTAATGAAAGCAACATCAGATCATTTTTATCATGCTTCATAACTTAACGCTAAACATGTAAAACATCAGTGATTTTGTCTCCCTTCTAGTCTCTGTGTCACTGGTCTTTACAAAGACAATGGTAAGGAATAGCTGAAGATCTGGTTATTATGGGTTTCTTATCTCTAGAACAGTTGCAAATATTAACTTAGTTTGTACAAATGCTTCCGGTCATTCTGTCAAGAAAGATGTGCTATTCTTTCTGTATACTGTGGATAAAAAAAAAAAATTCACACTGTTTTGCTTGACTTCAACTTTCTTGTACATAGTTTGTTCTGCGAATTATGCAAGTAAAAAGAAAAGGGTTCTGTATCGTACCTACAACTGCTCAAAAAACAGCAACTTGTGAGTCCTTTTCTGTTCTGTCTTGGAGCTGTTGGGGAGAGAGGGAGGGGAGGTGCAGGGAGGAGGAGGAGGAGGAGGAGGAGGAGGGAGGTGGAGTAAGGTTGGAGTCCCACATAAGGGGAACCACTGGCAAAGGAGCCGTTTCATACTGAGCTGTCTATGCCTCTCTGTTTGTATTCGCTGGGAGTCAGCATGCACCTGTGTGTCTCATTCCAACTGGTTGTTTATCAATGCTGTCATGCTAGCAGCTCGTGCAGCAATCAGCAGGAGAGAAGCAGAACTGGACCTGGTGGACTCAAAATAACAAAAAACTCAGAGCAAAGGAGTTGTGTTTGGAGAGTTTCTGCCTCCATCTTGAGACGAAAGAATTCTGAGGAACAAACTTGTCTTGCTGGAATGAAGGACTGTCAACAAGTAGACTTGTGTGGAAAATGGTGAGTTACTCACAAACAGCTGAAGTTACTCTAGTCTGTGTGGTTTCAACCAGGATCAATACAAAAGTTTCTACCTTCTTGTACAACTGCTGTAATACCCTTAAGTAAACTGTACAGCACTGTAGCACTCATACAGTCGAGCTGTTATTTATCTCTTTGTGAATGTGTGTGTGTGCACACGCGTGTGTGGGGGCGTGTGTTGTGCTTGTTGGATTTTATGATGCGTTGGCTGGTCTGTGGTTCATCTTTGGATTAGACCCAGCTGCTCCGGTTCTCTCAGGGTATGTCTTGTTTTCTTTTGTTCATTTGTTCAGACATCTCACATGTCCAGAAATAAACACACGCACACACTTCCACACAGGAAGCAACAGGACAGTGTGATGTCTCCAGAGCAGGAAGGATTTACTCCTGCTGGTACCCTTACTCCAATTATAATAACATTATACACATGAACAACTCAGTCGGTCTGGAGTGTTGGTGGTAGATTATTTAAGAGAGTTCAACATTGTGGACGAGTTTGCTTTGTTAAAACATACACTTGGTGTTTGTAACAAAAAAATACCATATTTGATATTTCTGGCCATTTTGTTTCAGTAGTCTTTCATTGTTTTTGCGTTCTGTGAAATTGTTAATTTGTGTTTTTCTTCATTGTTTGTCGTCGTTCTCGCGTGTAATATGCGTGAGCATGATTAGGAGCCCGAACGACATGATGGATGCTTGCATTGTGTTATGCATGTTGAATGCAATATGGAAACATTTGTGGTTAATAGCCAGCCGTCTCACTGCTACAATAGTGTGGCTGCTTGTTTGAGGTCAGTGGTGTTGTTTGCAGATTATATGAATGTTGACAGAGGAGGGAGAAATTGATCACTCTGGCGGTAATGAACAAAGAAGATGTCAATAATTAAAAGTTAAATGAGTATCATGGGCTTTTCATGTATTTGTTGTACGAATGTTCATTAGAGCTAAACATAATGTTATTTCAGGTGAGAAAAGTTTCAGGTCACCATTGAGACCTAGTAAGCGTCCAGACATAACAAAATTTTGGATCCAATCTGGAAAAACACCTGTGGAGAACCCACCTGAGTCTGCAATTCAATGAGCAGCCTCGTCAAAAAGAGTAGCAACACATGTTTTTCCTTAGAATTCACAGTTCACTTTCTCCGTCTTGCCTCAAAAAACAAGTTTTTGTCCTGCGATTAACACAAATAAACGATGACCATGAGTAGCACACAAAGTAATTTGGACCCTGTCCAACTCGGGCCCTGAGTCAAATATTGATTACTAGGAACCAAGTGGACCTGTGAAGACCTCTACTCTATATTACAACAGGACAGCATTAAAAATGTTCTTTAACTCAGCATTTGTAACATTTAGTCATTATAGCCGTCTGTTCATCATTTAGGTTGCACTATTCATCCAGGATGTAAAGAAGATGTTGAAATGTTGACATAAAAAGGCTACAATTGATAAATAACCGTAAAGCTGCATGAATCCATTTTTAGCGACTAATGGGCAGAAAAAACCCAAAACAAGCAGACAGAGACACAACCCTGATATATTATTCGCCTTAAATGGGGAATGTCTTAGAAAACAGTTGCATATGAATGAATGAATGAATAGTTTTATGAATGAATAGTTTTATGAATGAATAGTTTTATTTCGGTCATACATCAAAAAGAACACAACTTTACAATCTGTGTGAATATAAAACAACACTGTATCCATTTCACACAACAACGTTCATATAATCAATGACCGAAAAAGGAACAGGCTGAAGCCCCGATGCTTATTTTTGCCTCTCCTATACAATCTATAAAATAATCCAGAATATCAGCATTACAAAGGAAAGAAAAAATAAAATTTACTCTAAATTGTAATCCTTACTTATTTCACATTTTAATCATTTCTTTAATTATTTCACATTTTAAGGCTTTTTTGAAGCTCAACAGAGAGCTACAAAATTTCAACTCATCACTAAGTTCGTTCCATAATTTGACTCCCAAAGCTGAGACACATCTATATTTTACATTGGTTCTCAATTTACCGGTTTCAAAAATACACAACCCTCTTAAATTATAATGTCCTTCTCTGAATTTAAATGTTTTTTTTTATACTAACAGGAAGGCTTTTATTCCTAACTCAGAAAAGTATTTCTAATTTCTTTACATGCACAATATCCAAACATTTTAAGATACCAGACTTTATGAATAATGGATTTGTAGTTTCACGATAAGAAGCTTTATGTATTATTCTAATAGCTCTTTTCTGGAGATAAATTATATTTACACATCCAACAGACATGGAGCAACATTAGCATTCATTTGGGTCTTGCCGAGTGTAACTCAAATATTCAATATCTTTTTTAGCCACGTTGTCGTCTCCACAAACTCCTGAGAAAAATATATGGGTCTTTAGCTAACTAGATGTTTGTCTGCTGTTTGGTGCTGAATAGACTTAGCAGAATGATTACATCAACGTTAATCATGATATATCATTAAATTGATGATGCTATAGCACAACTAATTATGTGTATTTTGTATTTAACTAACTCATTAACTTCTCCTAGCCATTATACAGTATTTTACATCATGTATCAGTACATACCTAAAAGTAGCTGCTGGAAAGTGTATTTTACAGAGAAAAAGAAAATAGGATTATCTTAATGATAACTGAATGAATAATGAATTATACAATCCTGGTTTCATATTATGTACAGTTTAAAGTTAGGCACACGCAGGTTGACCATCAACTCCAGTCGGTGTCTGTTGTGAGTTAGGCAGTTTGGAAATCTACATGCTGTCCAAGGATATCCTGCAGGGAAGCAGATTAAAATAGCACTCCTATTTTTTCACAGGTCTCTCCACTGATTACTGTTCTTGGAAATACTGACCGTCATTATGGCACCATATTTAGTTATCTTGCTCACAATGCTGTGGGCTACAAACCTAGGAAAGCTTAAAGTGTTTGACAGGCACAGAAGGAGACGTGGGTGAATGCACTAGGATGATTGAGTTACTTTGCTTTGAAACATAAATGTATTTTAAACAAACAGAAATGGAGGTACTGTATAGGAGTAGCCTCAAAATATTTACAAAATAGTGGTGGGGGTTATTGGGAAGAGAAAGGCATGTTTCAGGCTCTGCATGCTTCACATTCTTAGCTGCTGACCTCTATGGAAAATAACAACAGCCGGGCTTGAAGGTTACACTGCCGCGGCCAGTGCCTGAGGCTCGTTACTGGTACCAAACTTGACGTTTGAAAGCCTGTTCTGTATTTGTAGAATCTGTTAGGGGAGATATGCACAGTGATGATGAAAACATAGATTTATTTTATTTATTTTGAATATGTAAAAAATAAGTAAAAAACAAAACAAAAATAACAAAACAGTAACAGAACAGTAAACATATAGCAAACTCTCAATAAACAAATTCTCATAAACAACATAAATAAATATTACAAAAGGAGTAGGAAGAAGTATATGCTTGTATGGTCCTACCCCTTCTCCATAACTCATACGAATTAACTCAGTATTTATCATAAATACAACTCATAAACAATTACCCCATGCTATTATTTTCAACCCAAATATTCACCCATTGTCAATCAGATATAACTTAAAGAATTACCTCACATTCATCCTACCAAATCCTTCCTCATCCTTATTCCTCTAAAAAAAATTATTTATTTGTACATCTTCTTGAATTGATTTATTTGCTTGAGTTCTACATCTAAACCATTCTACAAATTCACACCACAAATTGAAATACACATACTCGTCATAGTGGTACGAACACCATGTTTTTTTAATTAAACTTTCCTCTTAAATTATAACCCCCCTTATAACCCCCTTACCCAGAAGTAGCACAGGCCCAGGATAAATGATGTAACCATTTAATTAAAAAGTTGGCATTATTTTGTTTCCAAATTGCTCAGCTTTAGCCTTCAATGCCAGAAGTGTTTAAGGATGCTTGTGTCCCTTTTAATTGTCCATCTCATGCATGCCAATAGTGTGGGCTATCACATTTTACATCAGGGGAGACAGAAATATATCTTAGAGAATGAAGAAGGAGTTCATTACAGAATTATTTCCATATGTTTTATTGTGATTTGTCATCTATATAGGGTGGACCGATGAGGTCACTGTCACAGGCCAAAATTAAGCTTAGGCTGAAGGTGAAAGGATGTGATCGAGGAACGGTTTCCCCTATAGGGATGTCACGATACCAGAAATTTAGTAGTCGATACCAATACCAGTGAAATACCACAATTCTCGATGCCCAATTCGATACCACAGTAAAAAAAAAAAGGGAAAATTATGAGACTTTATTTCTCAGGTCTAGCTCAATGACTGTAAGATATATATATATATATATATATATATATATATATATCCTCAGATTGCAAGCAGTAATTTAAATTCACTGACATGGTGACAGACAATTAGGCCATTAAATATTTATTTAAAATGCTAATGTTATATTTTGATGATGGATGACACAGACCGGTTAGGACGATAGCCTACTACTACGAGCTATGGTTACATTACGCTAGCCAAAACATGCTAGCCGTTAGCGTTTTGCCATTGCAAGCGTTGTATGGAACATACTTGGCTACAAAACAATACCGGCTGACTCAAACTAAAATAATGGTAACGTGTAGGCTATATCAGGATAAAGATAACAAGTGTAACAAGTAGTTGTTAATTTAACGTTAATATGAATTGAAACTCACCTTGAATATTTTGAACAGATCTGGATGTCTGTCTTTAAGGTGCTTTGCTAAATTGGAAGTATTTCCTCCTTTGGTTTGAAAAGTACGATGGCACCGTTTGCATATTGGCTTTTGCGAATCTATTAATTACTCCTTGATGATCCGCCTCGAACGCAAAGTACTTACATACCCGAATCTTGCTATTTGTCTTCGTCTAGCAGCGATATTTGTGCTGTTAGGCGTTCTTCTTCTTCCTTCATTTCACGGCAGATGAGAACACTTGTAAGCGTATATGCTGCCCCCATCAGATCCGGAAGGATCGCATCTCCAGTACCTCCGGTACCAATGACCATTGCAAGCATCGTACGGTGCCTTCGGTACTGTAGAAAAAGAGTAGCGTCACGTGTTTAGAATTTTGGCATCGACTTGGTACCGAAGTATCGGTTCTCGTGACATCCCTATTCCCTACTGTAACTGGCATGAGGCTTAGCGCTGAAAAGACAGTATCATTGCAGTGATCACACACCATTTCACTAAAGGGTTTAGAGTAATCCCTAAACAAACCAAAGGTCAAAGCATTAGTGACAGTGAGAACGTCTGCTTGGCTGATAGCACATACGTAGAAGAAATATCTCTTCATGAAAATAACCCTTTTCTTCTTTGACAGAAGGATTTTGTGTCTGTGCCACTGTCATGATGAGGCCAACATGTGATAAAGTTCAGCCCAGATAATAGCATCAGATTGCGCTGATGTGTGCTCTCATATGTATTTTGATATTTGTTGTCTTGATGTTTGTACATATCTAGAAGAACTACTGGAGCATCATTGGAAGCAAAGAGTAATTTTAGTATCTCCATTATTACTATATATACTGAGTATAAATGGGGAGCAGATATTTGAGAGTTAATGCTTCTTGTTGTGAACATTGACGCTTGGTTGTGGTATTTTATAATTTTGACTGTACGCTACCAGCCCAGTATGGCAGTATTACGAAGTTCCTCTTAGAATTCAAGTTTTAATTTTATATAATTGTGCTGTGGACTGTATGGATGTGAATAATGATTTAAAAAAGCTCACAAGAACAACCATCACATGGAATAGATAGTGCTAAAATTTCTTCAGAAGTTTATAGCTTTAATTTGATGTAATGTGGGGAGCAAGTGAAAAATCATTAACACATTAGAGTCACATTTGTGTTGATTGCTTGTTTATTATGTAGTGATTTTGCGTTCAGATGTGCCTGAGACCCGACACACATGCAGGTGTCAGGAAGGCCTGTGAAATACTATATGTGTCACATGTCTCAGGATCAATCGGTGTCTGTGCATACAGTGCTCTAGTGTACACGTGAATCTGTGGTTACATATGGATTATATGAGGAGAAGGAATCAGTGTAGTATGGAGCCATATCCTTGTGTCAAGAAGACAGTGGGTAGAGATGACTGGTCTGAACCTGCTCATTTTTTAAAAGTAGGACAGCCCCTCGTAAAAGAAACGACTCTAATAAACCAACTCCTGGTGTGCCTGCCAGACCACACGCTTGCTGTCGGCTGTAAAATATGACCATGCTGCTTCCCTTTTTCTCTCCTCACTCACTGCCCTTTTGACCCCTTCTCATCTCTTTTTTCCTCTCTCTCTCTCTCTCTCTCTCTCGATCCCCTTAATGTTTTGCTTTTTTCTTCCTTTTCTGTCTGTTCCTATTAGCCCTCTCTCGGCCTTTGTTAACTTTGTTTCACTGTCTTCCCTTTGTCTGGTTGTAGCATGTGGTAGTTATTAGGGGTGGGAAAAGAAATAGATTCACCTATGTATCGCGATTTTTTTTTTTTTACGATTTTTTAATGCCAGAATCGATATATTTGCTTCATTTGAGTCTATGAGGATGTAGAAGGAAGTTACCGCTTTTATTGTTGTAGTCTGAGTAACGTGACGAAAGAGTAGAAAACGGTGGAGGGTCCGCGTGGATACGACCTGCATTAAATCCAAAGTGGTAAACACTACACATCCAGTAAAGTATGGAAACACTTTGGATTTCACACATTGCAGGAAAAGCAGAGCTAGACATCACGGCTAAAGCTGCATGCTAACTCTGTCATGGACAGGAAACGTTATTGTATGGCGGTAACGTGCGGTCAAGCCAGCCGTCGCTCTCATATCCGTGGTCAAATGGGCCAACGCTACAACTGTAGAGCACCCATATACTGACATTTATATTAAATGCATTCAAACGGCCCCGATGGAGCTGACCATGGATGGAAAAAGAGAACGGAGCTAATGGTAAGAGCTAGCGACGGATTTGGAGAAGTTAGCGGAAGTATACACGTGTGACTACGTCCGGTTTTCAAAATAAGGTGTTAACAAAGGGAACTATACTGTATATACAAAATACATCCATGGAAATTACATGGGATACCTCCATGTATTTGGTGTGTTTAGTTTATTCAATCAAAATGGTGGCAAATGGCAATAGATGGAGTGACTTTGACTCTAGAAGTCTGTTGTATTTTTACTTCCTACTCCTGTCGTCTGTCATTCTGCATAGGAAACCAGAGTCCCCAATTGTGTAGCAATGTTGCAAACCCTTCACTACAAACATAGTTACAAGATAAAAGAAGGGAGAAATTTCAGATTAAGTGTAATTAAATCAGCTCTTTCCTTCAGCTCTCTAGTGACCTTTTGTGATCTCTATCTCTGCCCTGCCAGGAACCTACTGCCTCTTTTATGTTTTCAGTACACTTGTATTCATGCTATAAAAGCCTGTACAGAGGAGGCTGAATTGTGTTTCTGTGACAGTAATTTAAAAAATAAATCTTGTCAGGTCCACATTCGGATCACAGGGAAACCTGATACATTTTGTTGTGCTGAGTCTGAGCTCAACTGCTTTTCCTGGAAATCACACAAAACAACTTCTCACAGAAAAACTGCCAGCTCATGATGTTGCATGAAGCAGACATAGATCGCCTTGACAATTGACTGGTTGTCATCTTTTTACGGGAAAGATGGCTGTGCTCACTGTACTTAAGGAGTGCTTCTATACAGATCTCTTTCTGCTTTGTGGGGCCTCACCGTGTCAGTCAGTGACCTGGTGGTTGCTTCTAAGAAATCTGGCTATTGACCAGAGAACAGGACCAAAATAAACAACATACTGTGAGGGGATTAAGAGCTTCTAGAGTTACAGCCCTCAGAACATATCCAGATGTTGCCTTCCTGCTCCTCCTCAGGTAACACACGTGACAGAGCTGTAGTGTGCAGACGAGCAAAGTGGTGAGAGTGGCTCACGTAGAGCTCCCCTCTGGGTGAAACTCTTAACATTTTTTTGCCGTCCTGGACTCCAGCTGGTGTGATCAACCTGCTAGAAAGGCAGAGGGTCTCACATTGTGTGTTTTGAGGGAGCAGGGAGGTTTTAACCATTGCTTAAGATCAGATGCTTATTAAATACACAAAGCTGAAGCTCTTTTGTAGTAACTAAGAACAAAGTTATACCTAAATCTTACAGGAAAATTATATAGGGAAGGGTAAATATAACGTCCGGAGTTCAACCAGACTCACGTGATATTTAAAATTTTGCAAAATATTTTAGGTTTGTGCACTTCAGGCCATTGTTGAGATGTGCACTCTGTTTGCACAACCTCACACACTTGCAGTAGGGGTGGGAAAAAAAATCGATTCATCTATGTATTGCATTTTTCTTTTCTTTTTTACGATTTTGAAATCGATTTTTTTTAATGCCAGAATCGATATATTTGCTTCATTTGAGTCTATGCGGAGGTAGAAGGGAGTTACATCTTTTATTGTTGTAGTCTGAGTAACGTGACATCATATCCGCTCCCGTTCCATCACCAAAACAAACAGCAGCCGGCCGTAGCAAGCCGAGACAAAAGAGCCGGCCGTCACTCTCATCAAATCAGCCGACACTACAACTGTAGAGCACCCACATACTGACATTTATGTTAATGCATGGTCCTCCCTATCAAAGGCCTTAGGCATGTCAACCAGGAATGTGTGGCTTTAACAAGGGCAGTTATTGTGCTATACCTAGGGAGGTAGGCATGCTGGTTCTTACATTCAGACACCACTGTTGGCTTCAGTTTATTTATGGTGAATCTCTCCTGTATTTTTCCCAAGCAAGTCGTTAATGAGATGGGCCTCCAGTCACTGGGAGTGCTGGGGTTTGCAGTTTTAGGTATGGGGCACACATTAGAAGTCTTCCATGCATCTAGAACTGTAGGAAGTAGGAAATGTTCGCAATGTGTTTGAGGTAAGGGTCCAGATCTTCAGCATGGTTCTTTAGCAGCCATGATGTAAGGGCTCGCTTCATGAGGCCAATACTGCACAGGTCCGTCTCTCCAGTAGGTGTGGTAATGGGAAGATTGATGGCGAGGAGGAGGTGTTACTAGTCCAGGCCTCTGCAAAGTATCTGTTGAGGGTGTCGGCTACGCTGTTATCTTCCACACCATCAAACTGTATTTCCCCCTCAGATCATTTCTTCCATCCCAGACCTTTATTAATGAAGTCCCACCACTCCTTTAGGTTTTCCTTCTTCAGAAGTTGAATTTAATTTTGTAATGGTTTTTCTTTGCAGCCTTTATGAGTCTTATATTGACCCTATGAACAATTTTGTTCAGGGTAAGGTTTTGCCCACTCAGATAGTACCAATATCTGGTCTGGCCCATGGATTATCTGGTTCTGCTGCATCCATTTTGATTATTTTTTTTAGTAAACTGTCCATTGTAAGTCCAACAATGTTATAGGAGTGCAATACTAAATTGGTGGAGTCCTCTTTTAATACAGAGTGTTTTGACATTTTGACGTGTCATTGTATGAAAAGCTCATGTGCTACTAATAACATTAAGGATGGCTCCGTAGTGACAGTAATGCTGAATTCACACCAGAGTAGCAGTGAATTGCGACCTGCGGCGAGCTACCATGCAATGTCTATGAAAAGCTGCGGTGGCCGCTCCCGAGCTCAGCAAGCTGCAGCCGTTTGATTCTATGGCAAAGTGCGGCCAAACAAACGTTTGGAAAAGTGTAACTTTTAGCGTCGAAGTGCGGCTAGAGAGGACCCGCAGCCAATCAGTAAACAGATCCATGATGCCTGTGAAATGTTGACCTAATGTTGAATAAGACTCCCGGCCACAGAAAAATGTAATTATTGTGGCGAGCCGCACTTCGCCGCTGCCTTGAGTGAATTCGGCGTAAGCGTGACAGTGATGTACCCTGCAACCGAAACAAAAAACACAGCAACATGGACATCCCGTTTGAGTCCTGTTTCTTGTCAGTGGTTGAATGAAATTCAAAGATTCACTGACACTCTAGCTTTGCTCTTAGTTTTCTTTTTCTGCCCTCTCCTGAGAAAAATTGCCTCTCCAGCAGCTTCCTAAATGTTGAACCAGCTTCATATCTATTTTGGATTTTCTGTAATTTCAGGCTGGGCAGGCTATGTGGGAGTTGCTGCCTATGGTTTTGGGAGTTAGCAAAAATAATGAGCACAGAGCTTCACATTGGGCTCTGGATTTACAGCGGGGTCAGTAGTACTCGTAACTTAGTCACATCACAGGGAGTCATTTCATTTGGTGTCATTGCTGGTTTAAAACAAATACAATATTTTCAAATATCCTTTAACACCGATGTAATTTTTTACATGTTATTTAGTTGATAGAAATTAATGTTTCAGATTGTTTTGGATGAGCTTGTATTCTGGTTATGTGTTATGGTTCCAACTATAGTGGATTTTTAAGGCAGATATTGATAGAGACCAAGATATGTACTACGCAGGACGTTTTGCAGTTGAAAATAAAGTTGGAATATGGAAACAGTTATATCAATGCATGAGGGATGCAAACACTGCATTACCCCTGCATTTCCTGTTGCTCTCCATCACCCCTTAGGGATGGCTGCATTCAATAATGATAATTTTATTCATATAGCCCTTTTCAAGCTTAAGAAAAAAGTGTTCTCCATATTAAAAGATTTACAGAATAAAGAATTTAAAAAAATAAATCAGAAACCAGTGTAAGCCCCCCCTGTGCAAAATAAAAGAAATAATTTCATATACAGTAAGTAAGTAAGATGTGGCTAGAGAAATAAGCCCATATAAAGCAGGTGACATTTAAGTAACTACTTATATAAACAAATATGATGCAAATATCAGGAGGGATCTCATATAAAGCAGATAGAATGCCAATAAAAGAAGAAACTCTTGAATTCAAAACAGATAAAAGTGCAACCATATATGGAGGTGCATATAAACATACTAAAACAAGCACAATTTAAGTATGTAATGACAATTAAGTTAAAATAAAACACCATAAAATAGTGCTATAAAGGGGAAATATATAGTGATGCGATAATGAAAGAAGAAAACATTGTTGAGTGTGGGCCATCTTGTAAAAGTGAGTTTTAGGTTGGGTAGGGTTGTTTTGAGGGTTGGCTAGGGTACTTTCACTTGGTGGTAACTTCACCTGTTGTCGTAACTGAAACAGAGTCAAGTTAATAAGGTAAAAAATGAAGATAGCAGAATATATATTATTTAAATGACAGAGAATCAGATGTTTGCATGTATAGTAGTTGAGTATGGTTACACTTAAACTGAGAGACAAATGAGTCATAGAGTGAGGCCAATTACACTTTTTAGATTGGTCTCTAGGGAGACTGTCTGTCTGTGTTTGTCTCCTGACAGATAACAAGCACCATAATGATCACACCATGTATCCTCTGCACACTCTCTGCTACTTCTCATCCTAATCCCAATTCTGGTCCTTGCCTTTATGTATCCAGAGTTACTACATTCAAACAACAAACTTCACTGACTTGTTGCACACCCAGCACGGGCTCAGAACGCAGGTCTAAGGCAAGTAGATAATTAAATTTGACAATGAGGTTAGCCTGCGTAGATCAAAAGAGGTTTGCAGTGTGCACATGAAGAAATGATTGACATCTTGAAAAGTAATGGGGCCAAACCAAATATTGATACTTGCTATGATGTGCAAAGGGTGGCATGTGTGAATAGGCTCGTTGGAGATGAACTGCGCCTCGCCTGGAAAGTAGACGAGATCAGGCGGCAGCGGCAGAGATCAGGCGGCAGCAGCAGAGATCAGGCGGAGACATAAAGCTGCGGTCAAGTCGGACAGTTTCCAGCCGTTTCCAGCAGCATTCACTGAATTTACAGGAGGTCACAGAAAAAGTTGATCTGTAGGCCACTTGTAGTTTTCAGACTGCGTTTGGATTTGTTTATATTTGTTTGTAAATATATGTGGAAATATCTGGCATTGGATTATATCCTTTATTATTTTTATGTCCGCCTTGTAAAGCACTTTGTAATGAGGACTCTTAAGGATTATTATCAACCACACAAGATGTGTTTGTTAACAGATGAAACCTTCATTGCACAACATGAGACTAGCCTACAATCTAGCTTTAAATATTACAATTACACAGAAAGTTCTGACTTTTCTACAACACGTGGTGTTTGCTGTCAAAACTAAGAGCCAATCAGCTCTTTGATCAGGCGACAGCCAGGCGTTACCCATCATGCCCTGGGTCTTGCAGTCGGTGGAGAGCAACTGCGGCTCCTGGCTCTAAAAACTGCGGCCGCCTCGATCTCGTGAGGTTATCGTTTTCCACGTGTCCATGACGTCAGAGCAAGTCGGCATCAAGTCGGACACAAATCTAACCGGCATGCATTGCGCGCCGATCGCCGGTGATCGATTCTGCGCAGGCCGGGCTCATGTTGAACGAGCCTATTGTCTTAAGAGAATGAGATACAGCATCTTTAAAGTATAACGTTTTTGGATATGTTTGTTTTCATTTTGTTGAATAGGATTGTTGAAGAAAGAAATTGCATTTGAACATTTTGGAAACATGCAGGAAACTATCATTTTCCTCATGAAAACCCCACACAGGGAATGATGATTGTCATCACAACTTTATAAAAAAAGTTGCAGAGCGAACATCTTTCACCAAAACATTGTGCTAGAGATGGACATTCCTCTTACAGAGTTTCTCAAAACAATGGGGACAATTTTGTTGTCAACGACCATGGCCTCATCATTGTGGGATTGTCAAATTTATCATGCGCTAAAGTAACTATCGGTCACCTGGAGCTAGTTCAAACTTTGTATAACCTCTGTAAAGTTTACTGTCCTTAAGAATCTTTTTGCCATGAACTTCATATTCAATGCTCTAGGTTATGAAATGAGATTTTTTTCTCTTGCCTTTTTCCCAACAGTGCCCAACATCCTCCTTTCTATCCTGCTATCCATTCCTCATAGTAAGCTTCAGCATCGTGGGCTGAATCAGCATCATGGGTGGAAAATACAGACCCTTGGGCCAGAGAAAAGGTATTATATCTGCTTCCAGTACAGTATGTGGGATATCCTTGCTGAGCGTGCATTTTCTTAGGAGGAAAAAAAGACAGAAGTTTACATTTCCAAAGTTTCTCCTAATCTTGGAGAGATTTCTTGGGGCTTTCTTGCCCTTCACCCCCCTTAATGTCGGACACTGGTGAGGCTTTTGATGAAGTAGACCTTGTCATTGCTGTAGGGTTTTTATGCACAGCTCAATATTGGTGCATAAAGGTGTACAGCTGCCACAAGGCATTTAGATGAGCAGCCAACACCCAACTCTAAAAATTTGTCATGAATGGGTTGATGTCACCGGAGGGCCTGTAATGCGATGAGCCCAAAAGTGATTCATGCAGATTTAAAAGGCTTCTAATCAGGGGAAGATGGGTATACTTGATTGATGATTGAGTGTTATTTTAAGCAAAGAAGTTATGTTAACTATGAACGAGACCAGGCTTGTTTTTGGTCTTATAAAAGTCACAATCATTGTACCTTTACAGGAACTGAAGATTACTTTAAAAGCTGAAATTGAAAACTAAGAAACAAACAACAGGTCAGATATGTATTCCTGTTAGTCAACATTTTGGATTTTATTTACGAGAAAAAAATAATTTGACTGCTTTCAACTAAGTCGGGAGAAATAGGCCTACCTGCTTTCTCTCCAAAGGTTGATAGCATAGATCCCCTAGTTTGCCATAAAATCAGATTTTACTCTATCTATTCAATGTTGAGATTTCAATCTAGATTTCTTCCTAAGAACTATACACTGTATTTATATAGGTGGACGACTCGTCTCCACTTCCTCCCACTGTAGTGGGAAAGTGAAGCCAAAATATCCTGGATACGAGAGCTGCCATCTTGACATTGTGATGTAATTTGGAGCCAGATACGCAGTAGTGATTGGGGGGCTGGAGCCGCGATAGTGAGGTCCCACCCACACACCTGCCCGAGCCAATCACGAGCCGAGCCCGGCCACAGCTTGCTAGCATGAGCCACCTAGCTGCTACGTTAGCACCATGGAAGCTGTTTGGCTAGAAAGACACAACTAACTATAATATCTCTACAACTACAAAGGAGCTGTTAATCACAGCTGTCATTTATGGTGTCTCACCTACTTTTTATAGCATCAAATAACTAATTAACACCAAACTTATCAGGAAAGAGAACACTTACATTCATCAGCATGAGAAGAACTACCTAAAATGACAGAAACCATCTATGGGAAAAAATTATTTGACGTATACTTTGGCTTTTTAGTTTGACCCATGTCCCATTTGCTAACATGGAGGGGACCATGACCTATACTGCAGCCAGCCACCAGGGGGCGATTGAGATGTTTTTGCTTCACTTTTGGGGTGCTGTCATGTTGTCCATCTTTTTATACAGAGTATGCTAATACCTAAAGGGCACTGTATTTTCTACCAGTCTTAAAAAGAAAGCAAAACAAAGTAAATCCTGAAGAAGTTCTCAAATGCTTTCTACAGTTGCTGACTCCGGGCAATGTTCAACATCTCAACTGAAAACCGCATACAGTATGTCCCATATCCTGAAGAGCATATTTTCACATTACTCTGTCCTGTTTTACCAGAACTTAGAATTCTGTACCACTAATTTAGTCTGCTCTAAGTGCTACTAAATATCACATCACATGTAATCTTTACCTTCTGCTGTCAAAAATCATGGCATAGTGCTCTTTTTCCTCTCTGCTGCTGGAGTGGTGAGTCATATGTGTTTGATTCCTCTGTGCTGGGGAGAATAGCTAACAAGCAATAGACGTGTTTTGTTATCAGTGGTATTGTTGTCTAGCGCCACTGTGAGGTTGTTATATTTGCGTTTTTAGTGAAATATCTCAACTAATATTTGTATGGATTGGCATGAAATTTGGTACAAGGACATTTTGACATTCATGTCCCCCTCAGGTGTATCTGATGACATTGATTCAGGGTCACTAATACATCACACAGTAGGCACAGGTTGTATGATGCAGGCTTACTGAAAGCACTTTCAACCCACGTTGGATGCATGAGACTTGTGCTACAGGTTCATTTCTGGTTATCACTATTAGCAGAGACTCCAGTCTGCAGTGTAGTAGTTAAATGCACTGTTACAATACACCACACAGTAAGTCGAAATAAGCTCAGTTTGACCTCTCTCCATCTCTTGGTATGCTCGTCTCACTCACAAGTTTCATCAGTTCCTATTTATAACTTGCAGAAATGAACATGGGTAAATTCTAGGGCTGGGCAGTATGTTTTAAATCATGGTATCATGATATTAATAACTACTGTCAGGGTCTGAAATAAGCACCCGCCACCCGTCAAATGTGGCAGGTAAATTCGTCAGGCCATCCGCCACTTTGGGATGGGAATAGAGAATCGGTTCCCGTTGAGAACCGGTTCCTAGTTGTCCGATTCCTTGGCATCTCATGCCTTCCTGACAATCGATTCCTCTGTATTGATGCTTTCCGACAGTTACGCATGCACAATGACACATCCGCACGATTTATCATGTTTCTTTGGGACCGAAGCCATGATGGAGAGGAAAAAACAACGCTCAAAAGCATGGTGCTGCTACTACTGAACCTGAGGGGCGCACCTTATTTTTTCCCTGATAATGCTACACTGTGAACAACAATGCTGTGTTGAGAGTTAGCAATGTTACCTGTTGAGTTCTATTATGGTGCATTCAAGCTCTGTTCAACAAAAATGACTATTGGGTGAAGGTAAATTCTAACTTTATCATGATGTGCTCATATGTAATCTCATAAAATTAATTTTTTGGTGAGAAACTTGAATAAATACAGTTGTTTGTAGGAGATGTTTTCACAGCAATATAAATAGATATTAGAGAGGGAATTAACCTGTTCAATTTCTAAGACTAGCTCTAAGCAGCTTATAATATATTATTAAAACTACTGATAGCAAAAAAGCTTTTATCAAAGCAAATATTGAAATAAAAATACAATCATTTATTTCCTAATCATTTGAATTGTGTTTTTATACAAATAACCACTATAGATGACAATAACAAAGTACAGTACAGTAATGTGTGCAGTACTCTCCCGCCCCCGAAAAATAGGGCTACCCCGGACGCTACGGTGTAATTCCAACACTGTAATTTACCATGCATATAATGTTTTTTGTGTAAAATATATCAAACATTGAATGACGTCAGATCTAAAATGTTGTTCCTTCATTTAGCCATTGTGGCAGGCAGTGAAAAAAGTTAATTTCAGACCCTGACTACTGTATTTTTCCAGTGTCAGTAGACACAGTATCACAAATGACAAATGAACAAAAAAAATCATGTGTAAAATAATACAATCGATGCTTAGAAGCATTGATTTTAGATAACAGAATTTTGTAACATGATATGATCAGATTTACATGATACGAATTCACCGAAAATCAATAAATAATATTATTGACCTATCACCAAGCCCTTGTAAATACCTGATTGTACATGTGTGCACATGGGCCGTGCAAAGCCAGCTTAACTATGACTTAGTCAGGATAATTAAAATATGATTCTGCATGATTCCTTATGTTTTAGGCATTTTTGCCTACAGTATATTTGACAGGTGATAGTATAGGGACATACAGGAAACGAGGTGAGAGGGGGGTATGACATGCAAGAACTCCAACTCTTGCAACTCCTGCTGGAATTCGGTGCAGTTACATTATACAGTATGGTATGTGACTTATCCACTCTGCCATCAGGACAGCCCTAACCCTGCAGCTGTTATATTAACCTGTGTTTCCTCATGCATACAGAAACTGTGGACTGCAGGGTCACAAACTCAGGTCAGGTACGCATTGTTAACTGAATTACACCAATGGGAAACAGGTATTTCTAGATGTGTCCTTTGGTCTTAAAGGAGTATTTGGGTAGCGTCTGTGTTTACCACGTACGAACACTTTTCTGCATCAGTGAGGCGGCGGCCTTTGATAAAGTAGACCTTGTCATTGCTGTAGGGTTTTATGTGCAGCTGAATATTAGTGCATAAAGGTGTACAGTTGCCACAAGGCAATTAGTTGAGCAGCCAACACCCAACTCTAAAATTTTGTCATGAATGTGTTGATGTCAGTCACTGGAGGGCCTGTAATGCGATGAGCACATTTTGCTCTTCAGCCAAAAAGTGATTCATGCAGCTTTAAAAGGCTTCTAATCAGGGGAAGATGGGTATACTTGATTGGTGATTGAGTGTTATTTTAAGCAGAGAAATTATGTCAACTATGAACAAGACGAGGCTTGTTTTTGGTCTTATAAAAGTCACTATCATTGTACCTTTACAGGAACTGAAGATTACTTTAAAAGCTGAAATTGAAAACTAAAAAAGAGATATTCAGATATTGCATTCCTGTTACTCAACATTTGGATTTTATTTACTAGAAAAAAAAATCATTTGCCTGCTCTCAAATGAGTCAGGAAAAGAATCCCCTAGTTTGCCATAAAATCAGATTTTACTTTATTTATTCAGTGTTGAGATTCCAATTCAGAAAGTAATAGCTTTTGTGTCTAATAACTAAAGGGCACTGTGTTTTCTACCAGTCTTAAAAAGAAAGCAAAGCAAAGGAAATCCTGGAGAAATTCTCAAATGCTTTCTACAGTTGCTGCCTCCGGGCAATGTTCCACACATGAAAACAGCATACAGTATGTCCCATATCCTGAAGAGCATAGTTTCACATTACTCTCTTTGTCCTGCTTTACCAGAGCTTATAATGCTGTACCACTAATTCAGTCTGCTTTAATCCTCATTTGTATATAATTATGGCTGGCCATTAAGGTTAAGTTACTTACAATCATCCTAGTAATAGTCCACTGGATAACCAGCCATTGCACCTTGTTTTCTTTAATTTACTGAGAGAAAAAATAATACAAACAAATCTTCTCTCATTTATTATTACTTCACTAGCATTCATACTAAATCGACAATGACAGGCCATGGCCTCACACATGGTTTTAAGTTGTTTTGCCCGTTTACCGACTCTCTTCAATAGAGTTAGCAAGAAATCTCCATCTGTCTGTCTGTATGTATATACTAGGGCTGTCAAAAATGTATTATTGGAAATCAATTACCAACACAAAACAATAACAGATATATTCCAGAAACCCTCACAGGTACTGCATTTAACATAAAAATATGCTCAAATCATAACATGGCAAACTGCAGCCCAACAGGCAACAACAGCTGTCAGTGTGTCAGTGTGCTGACTTGACTATGACTTGCCCCAAACTGCATGTGATTATCATAAAGTGGGCATGTCTGTAAAGGGGAGACTCGTGGGTACCCATAGAACCCATTTTCATTCACATATCTTGAGGTCAGAGGTCAAGGGACCCCTTTGAAAATGGCCATGACAGTTTTTCCTCGACAAAATTTAGCGCAAGTTTGGAGTGTTATTTAGCCTCCTTCGGGACAAGCTAGTATGACATGTGTTATTATTGCGTTAACTTTGACAGCCCTTTTATATACGTGTGTGTCCTTCGCATATCCCGAGAACCGTTCATCCAATCTACTTCACACTTGGTAGGGACATTGCTGGGGACCCAAGAACGTGCAGTGTCGAAGTTGGTGCCATTTACGGCACGTTCAGTATTAATAAACTTTGTATAAACAAGCGAACAGCGCTCTGTGCAGCAGCGGGGGGGGCGCGTGGACTGAGTCGAGCATGTCGCCCGCAGCGGGCCTTTACAGGCCGCAGCTCATTGAATGCAAGTTAACTTTTCCTGCATGATGCTGGACATACGAACTTTACAACCAAACACTTCTTTACTTCCCTGGAGTCAATGAGCGATGTGCGTTTCTCGTCAATACTGCAAGCAGCAACACTGGGGGCCAAGCAATCGGCGCGTTTGAACGGGCAAATGCTCCAAACGGCCACGCCCTGAACGGGCACTGCATTAGTAGTTACAATTGCCACAATTATGAGAACAAGACACAGGTTGAAAAATACCAGAATTTCCCTTTAACAGTGCCACAGTGTGCACGATCATTTACCTCACACTATTTAATTGGCTGCAGCTGTTTCACTCTCCACAGACGATAGGTGCCTCTCGTTTTCTGAACTTGTGTGCACTTTCATTGTGTGCTGTTTGCATTGTGCTGGATGTAAAAGTTCAGCTCATGTTTCTCTATACATCTTACATCTTTGTTTGACATGTCAGTTTTGTGTATCTGCATCCTGCTTTGACCCTTACACATGTAAACAAACACTCGAGCAAACACATGCAAACTGTACCTAACTAGCAGTAAATGGAACAGAGAAGGGCCACCTGGTTCCTGTGTGTTTCAGAGAGCTTTACTTTTAGGGCGAGCCTCACTATGTAGTTAAACAAAAGGGCCTCCGTGTTGCTCCTCTAGATAAACACACTTTCCTGAGAAAACACGGACACGGTTACACTTTAACCTGCCCAGGGAGGCCACAGCTACATCCTCCTGGACAGTTTAGGTCAGACTGGGCTATAGTTCAGACCCGCAGCGAGAATCATGCGCTGCACGTGAAACCATGCTGGCCTGTCAAACAATGGAGCCTTTGACAGCCATACCCCCCTCCCTAGTCCACAGTACAGTCAGAGCACTGTCTCTCTAGGGCTTCGGTGTCACTCCCCATCTCTGTTGTGCTCCCCTGGAGCTGACCAGCTGGCTTCTAGGCTCTGGGATGTGAGAGCAGCAGCACAGAGGAGCCACAGTCAAAGTTCAGCCCAGATTAGCCCTACAGAGAGGCCGGCAGCATCTCAGCTCAGCCAAGTCCAAGCTATTCCTGCATAAATAACCTGATGAGCCACTTGAGAGGAGGTTGAACTGGTCCCACCCCAGATAATCTCAGCTCTGGTCTGGCCCCTCGGTCCTGCTCAGGGATGCTTTTGACTTTGACTTTGGCTGTCCTGTTGGAGCTGGAATCAGTGTGTTTACAAACACAATGATGCAATACAATATAAAATTCATAATTTGGTGTCTGAATTATGATCTCACGATGACAAAGGTGTGAATTATAGTCTATTCTTAACCCCAAACTAACAGTCAGTGGATAATAGTTATATGCCCCTTAGGCAAACTATGTCAATATAATTATATGTGAGCAGCAACTGAGAGGTTTTGTTTGGCTAAGAGTGAAACGATTTTATTACGCTTTGTATTTTGCATACACTCGAGTATACACAAGCAATATCTTTTCATGGCGTCTTTACAAATGTATGTAAAATACCAGAATGGCTTTAAATGTAAAGATGCCTTTGGCTTATTGCAACAACAGTGTTGTATACTTGTGCACATATTGACAAGAGTTCAGCTGAAAGGTGAGGCATACAAATTGCTCTGTGTGCATTACAGGTGCTGTCTGCTATGTTTAGGTTGTATTGCGTGCATACAGTCATGTGTTTCCTCAGTATCTCTGTGCATGTACAACACAAAGGTGAAGGAGGAAGCCTTCAGTATATCACTATGCCTGTATTACTGGATAAACAAAGGGTTGACTGTATATACGCAGAGGCAAAAATCCTGTTTCTTTGTCTACTGCAGAGCCGTCGACTGTTGGGATTTATGTACAGTAATGGAGTAGTAATGGAGTAAAAGGCCTGAACACTTTTCAACTTTGGAAACAATGAATAGAGGGTTCTTATCTCCTTGGTAGATGATGAACATAAATACAAGCAATGACTGTTATCTGATGGTGTAGTTATGCAGAGCTGCCACCTCCCCCCGGCACAGCGGCAGTCGTGTAAACAGACAGCGCTCCAGAGGAATGCTGGACTCGGTGACCTCACGCCCCGAGTGCTGTTACAGTGCACTGAGTTCAGCTGAAACAGCCCGCCCCACGCTGCGTCTCCCCAAAGCTCCGCCTCGCCCTACCCCAGCCTGAGGCCCCACAGGGTGGAAAAAAACACACCTCTTTCACCCAACACCACAGCCTCCTCACGTACACGCACATACACAAACATGAACACACACACACACACACACACACACACAGAGACAGACAGACAAGTGCTCAAGTTCTCCCTTTCTTTACCACCCCAGCTGTCAGAGCAGCAAGTTCTTGTAGTTTCGACAGCTTCTCGCTATCGACATTGAAGATCTCTTGCAGATCAATTTCACATACTTAGCCCTCCTCATTCATTTAATCTTGTTGAGAAATGAATTATGCAAATTGCAATTGAAGATTTTATTTCGTGAGCTTGTGAGGTATGGTGAAAAAAAACATGTGTCTGGCATTAAGGAGCCCCATTACTCTTACTCATTGTTTTCTCGTCAGTCAGTAATTGATATTTGCTAACCTCTTGATGTGCCGATACACTGAGCTTGATTTTGGGTTGAAAATAAAAGCAAATGAGTTTTTAAGCACGTTGTTTTTATCAGAAAAGGGCAAGGTCAGTACGTGTTTTCTGAGAAATGAATCTCTGTCACTGCTTGGAATAAACATCCAGTGAATGTAGTTTGGGAGAGGCACAGTATAGTGTCAAGCAGACACTGCCCTCTGCTGGAGTGCAAACAGAGGAGAGAGGGCAGGTCAAAAGGGATGGATGCCCTAAGAAAGATGTATTTCGTAGTTTGTGAAGTCACACAGACTCACGTTTTACACCAAGACACAGGCAGGAACGCTAAAATCTAGGATTGATAGAAATTCATTGTACCTCTCCATAGTTGCATGCTAGCTGTAACCCCATCGAAATCTCATGAATAAATCAAGCAAGTCATCATCAGGTGGATTTAAAACATAGCATGAAGTTGAGTTGCGACTGCTCACCTGTCATGGATTATGAATCTTAAGTGGATTTTATCATTGATTGCAGTGAAAGCACGGCAAACCAGACACTGATAATTATCACTTTGCTGCACCTCCTCACACAAGGGGCCTTACACATGTGTGCATTGCTTGTGCACACAGCTAGACATGTGGATGCACACACACACATGCGCGCATGTGCGCAGACACACATGCACACACAGACACACAATCACAGTTAGCCGTTGTCTGAGGAAACGAGGAGCTGTCTGGTGCCATAGCAACCAATGCGGATATCCCACCCTTCTAGAGCAAGAGAGAGAAAAAACAGAAGTGGCAATGACAGATTGACGAGACCCTAATGAGATCCTAGATACAGGGATGAACCGAGTCTATCTATCTATCTATCTATCTATCTATCTATCTATCTATCTATCTATCTATCTATCTATCTATCTATCTATCTATCTATCTCTGTATCGATCGATCTATGTATCTATCTATCTATCTATCTATCTATCTATCTATCTATCTATCTATCTATCTATCTATCTATCGATCTATATATCGATCTATCTATCTATCTATCTATGTATCGATCTATCTATCTATCCATCTATCTATCTATCTGTCTATCTGTCTGATTTATCTGTCTGGCAGTTTGTCACAGCGAGACTAAATGGGGAAGTGGAAGCATCAAAGTGTGGCAATGTGGCGACATCAGGGAATTTGAGAAAACAAAATGCAAGAAACAGAATAGCAGAGCGTGGGTGAGAAAAGGGGAGAACACAAACTGATGGGGTAGGAGAAATGAAACGAGGCAAGGAGAAAAAGACTTAGACTACTCTCTTGGGCATGTCTGTCTGCCACAGCCTGAAAACACAGACACTGCCGCAGTCTGCATCAGCCTGCCTTTCACCACCGTGACTCCCGTTTGAACTGCAATCTCATATGTAATACTATTATTCTGGCCCATATACCAGGTTACATAACACTCCAAGCCAAATCCTGACCTCAATCTGCAAAACAGCCACTCTCGCTCTGATTAAAAAAAAAAAAAAAAATAGCCTCCATATCAGCACTGAATTATGTGGAGCGTTGGGATGGACATTGCAGCAGGATTGTTTGGCGATTATTTGGACAGCTACTTGCTTTACATATGACCTATTCATCCTTGTTTCTCTCTTCCGTAGATGGCGGTATGATCTCCTGTCGCGGATGGAAAGCAGAAACCACGTTCCCACCGGTAAGTTGAGTCTCACTTCCTGGGCTGGCCTGCAGGTGGAGGTCACACCCACTGCTGTGCGCTCTACACACAATACAACAAGAGCATCAACACCACAAAATTATCCCCACTCCCATTTCACCAGTCCTCTATCTGCCAAGTTTGGTGTGATGTGACAAAGCGACAGATTGTTGATGGCCACTTCACCTTAGTGCCACTCTGTGAGTGAGAATCTGTGTGTTTTTGTTTTGTCTGTGTGGTGTTGGTGCTATTTATGTCAATGGTGTATGACAGAGGACCACGTGAAGTGACTCACAGCAATGGCATGACCTAATTTATTTTTTTTTCTATCACGGTGTCATTGTGAGGTCTTTGTGTGATTCCAGCTAGCTTTGCCGATGCTGTTGAGCTTCGATGTGCTGCCCTGAAGTGAGCTTGGAGCTTGTCAGTGAGTCTGTACAGTCAGCGAGGGTTGAATGAGACTTGAGAGAGGCTATGACTTTGACTTATCTGAAAAAAAGTGGATTATAGATTAAACTTAACATGTCTCTTGTGCTATTATGGAATGGTACGACCTCTAGTCGGTGATCATCATAAGGCAAATAACCCTCAATGTAATCCTAAATCACCAGCTTTTTTTAGAAATCCTTTATTCCTCAAAATACTTTATCCTCAAATGACCTAGTTGTACCATTTTTATACTACTTGCTGGGATGAATTCACGCGATACAGTTGAATTTATCACTCTGGGTAAACACAGCACTGCAAAAACTAAGCACAGGTGCATTATCCCTCCACTGCATCCCTGCGGTCGTCCCTCTGTGAATGAAAATATATCAAGGGTAGTGAAAAGCAGCCCATGCTGGTGATCTGTTACCTGGGATGGCCCCGAGTGCCTCCTCCTCCTCCTCTTTAGGAGTGCAGCCCCACCTGATGCACACATCTGCTTGCCCACTCATCTACGCCATGGCTTTGGGAGGTGGGTGGTTGGCGGGGGTGGAGTGGGGGTTGGAGCACCAGCCAATAACGCTCCTTATCCTGACAGCATTCAAGCGACTTGACACACGTTTTCAACCAATCACAGAGCACTGCAGCAAAGAAAGCAGCAGTAGTAATAAAAAAAAAGAAAAAGAAAAGAGTAAATACAGTGAGAATTTATTCAAATCTTTGCTGTGCTGTATTTCTGCACAAGTCACAGCGTTCTGTATGTGACCACAACTACAATATACAGTTTTGATTATTAGATGTGATGGAGTTATTCATGGTTAATACCATATTTTGTATTTGGTAGGAGAAGATGTTCAGGGTCTAGATTCTGGCTTCTATATGTCTCTCTAAACTATAGACTGCAAGTACAATTAGGCTTATAATCAGCAGCATTTCACCTACCACCTCCCGATCACACTATTAAACTTGGAAACAATAGCTAATGGGATGGCTGACCCTGTTGCCTTGAAATTACATATTTTTCTGTTCACTGTCGAGAAAAGACGAGGGAAGACTAATACGAGAGGGGATTTTTGGTCTCTGTCTGACTACCGGGTATTTTATCCCTCACTCATTCACCTCCTAATTTCCATTTTCTATGGATTGCCCGTCAGCTCACCTTGATCTGAAACAGAATCGTATGATTATGGTTAGCATAATACATGTGTATGACAGCCATCCATTCAAGGTCAATGTAACAGCAATCTGCCTTTCATTTAGGAGAGGACCAGTAGTTTTGTCGAGGTATTGTGAAAGGGAGTCGATGTCGTCCTGCTATACAATGGAGCCATAAACCTCAATGTATCTCATTAGGGACATATTCTCATGGCCTCAAATATGTGGAGAGCCTTGTTGTTGCTGTATGGCACTCCAAACTCAGCCTCTTGTCATATTATCAACCCGGGATGTGGCTTGTCAGCGTCAGTGTCTGTCAGTCGCAGCATAAAAAAAGCCTATTACCTCGTCTGACACAGCGTGGCAGTATACTGTCTTAACGGCTGCAGACACATGCCAGCCAGTAGTGGCCAGCCAGCAGAGGACCGCTCTATCAGTGTGCACTTTACTGTACATGTCACTATTCCTTCGGTGCCGTTATTTCTGTGTAAAGAGTGAATGAGGAGAGAATATTCCCTGTGAGCTTAGATGGGTGGTGTATGTCTCAAAGTTTTACCTCACAGTGCTTGATTTGTGTCGGAGTGATTATTTTTCTTTGTTGGTGTTGACGGCATACAGTACAATAACAAAAACCACATAGACAAGTTCATGTTTCACCAACATAACGTATGATGTGTAGAATAGAATATTATGCTGTAGCATCGGTATCTGTTTCCATCTGTTGATGGTAGGGCTGGGCAATATGGAGAAAATCGAATATCACAATATTTTTTTACCAAATACCTCGATATCGATATTGCAACAATATTAAAGGATTGACTATTGGTGTTTTTACTAAATATTTACACAATGAGATTTTTGATAAATAATGTGGATATAATGACAAAGTTGGTAAAGGCAAAACAAACCCAGCTAGAACAGTCTGGTAAGTTCAGAAAATGACATCACTTTACTGTAATACAGCCTTTAAAACCAGGAAAAGGCAACACTTATGCCATCTTATGATATTACGATATCCAAAATGTAAGACGATATCTGTCCCATATCACAATATCAATATAATATCGATATATTGCTCAGCCTTAGTCTGTGGGTAGATACGTTACATGGAAAATACATTATATTTAACCCTCAGGTTAACCCCATAGAACAGATGATCCGAGTAGATACTGGAGCTTTTGGTTCTACCTGTGAAATTAGCTAATGAATGATAAAATACAGAATTCCTCAAGCTACTTATGGGCAAGTTCACAAAGAATGATTGTGGCCGTTGATAGGAACATGAATTGCGCATCAGTTGCAACCGCTATCTGCCCCGTCTCAAGGTCCGATCACAAAATATATTGCGCTAATCATATTGCAGCGCAAACATGCCCATAAAGTTTTGCTGAGGGCAATTTGCCCCTTTTTTGCGTCTGGTTGCAATTATCCACGTGGCAAATTATAAATGTTGCCTTTGCGCCAAGAACACAGTAGGCAGAGAGAAAAAGAAAAATTAAAATTTCAGACTGCGAGCTACAGGTCCTGACCGACGAGGTGCAGAGGCATTCCTCAAAACTTCAGGCAAGAATTTTAAATGTAACAGAGATAAACCTTATTTTGGATTTAATAGCCCAGTCTGTAAGTGCTGTTGGTGACACCCTTATAAATGCTCTTCAGTTACCACCAACTCTCTGAAGACGCTAATAATTTCACTGTAATCGTGTGTGGCTATTAGCACTGATCTTTGTGAATTGGACTATTTTTGCAATGAGGCTCATTTGCATAGAGAAGGGCCAATTTTGCCCCATGCATATTACCAAATTTAAATACATGCAAATGGCATAGGAGTACCGAGAAGCTATTTACTTTGCAGTGCAGTTAGGGCTCCATTTCACCTTTTACGGGTGCTTTGAGAAGTTTTTTATTTTTGACTTATTTGTGCAGTTTTAGAGGCTCCTAATCCTTTTGTGGATTCGCCCCTCAATATTTCAAAATAGGGTGCTCAGATTACTACCACAGTCATGTGATGGCAAAACAATTATGTTTATTACTGACCTCATTAACATAACTGAGTTGTTGCCTCAGGCAGGGATATATTTTCTGTCCCATTTGTTTTAGATATTTCCAAAACTTGGTAAAAGATTTCAATGGACTTTTGTGGAAAGTTCAGCTGTGGGTCAAATGATTAGTTTTTGTTGTGGGTCAGGATAAGGGTGCAGGTCAAGGATTGTTTTAAATACATTTCTTAACATTGAGATCTATGGTATTTTTTTAACATTTAACTGCTCAGCTAGATGAAAAAAGTCCAGCAGATGATTGTCTCTCACAATGTTTATTTTGATGCAGATCTTCATCCATCCTCATCCACAGAGATTAAACATTTCTAAACATTTCGTCTCATTGAATTAAAAAAATAATTGAATTGTGCAGACTTGGCAGAGATATGTTCCCTCTGAAAACTTTGTAGTTTTTACAATAAATGATTATGTCCAGCACCGTCGGCACCTTTTAATCTATATATAACAATGTTCCAGCCCATGTAAGATGTCAAAATATAAGACAATCCATTGGACTGTTTATTGAAGTCTTCAGTTCAGAACAGAAGAAGCCAGTTGGATTACCGTCCTGGTGAAATGTCCTCAACTTCTTTGTAGTCTCAGTGGGTCGTTGTATAGTTATCTTGAGATCCAGGTGAACCTTTGAGGGTCCAATGGAAGTGCTGGACTTGGTGTGTATTTGAAATATGACTGGACAAATAAACTTATTCATGTTGGAAGAAGTTAAAAGGAAAAGTGAGTGTTGTGAAGCAGGTGCCATTGAACTGATTACACACCTGCATTATGTTTGGAGGTAACGGTATAAGTAATACCATAATATATGATATAATGTCTGCAATCCTCATAGTCTGTTACTTAAATTATGGCAAAAACACAGACCGATTGATTCACATTGTAGAGAAGTCTACTGTAAATATGGTCAATTCTGTCTCTGCCAAGCAACAGGAATTCATTATTCTGCACTGTTCTGATCTTATATGATCAACTGTAAATGGAAGGTTTTTTAAAATTAAATTTCAATGTCTTGTTTTGTATCATGGTATGAATAGTAACTCCTTTTAACTCAGATTTTTGTTTGTGTTGGCATCAAGGATTGTTTTTTTTATCTTAGTAAAAACTAGATTACACACGTGTAACTGCTAGTTAAAAAGGTTAAAGGGCGTTCTCTATGGTGGGGCGTATAAGAATCTACAGTGCAGTCTCTCTTCCATAACGTGTAAATATTTCATTACGCACACCGTACGCATTTAAAAACAACAAAACATATTTCTATGCTTACACAATACCGTGACCAAATACCGCTCTGTCTGTCTTGCGCATTAGCTGGTAAATGACCTTCAGTCTTTGAAAATGTGCATCATGTTACTGTCCTTTCCGTCTGGGTTTGACGCAGTAATATTGTGTTATTATTGTTTTCTATTTGTTTTTCAAACCGCCGCTGGGATGGCAGCCACATAACTGAGATTCTTACTGTTTTTTACCGGGCATGACAGGAATGTGTCTGAATTCTCGTCCCACCGCCTAAACTGACCTGAAAGAGACAAAGAAGAAAAGCAGCCACATATTCCCTCTCACCAAAGTTAAACTGAAACATAGCATAATAATCAGACATTACATTACATTTAACCTCACTATTTGAATCAATAAAATGACTGGAGGCTAACTGAAACACACTGTATTGGTGATGCCTATAGAGCTGAGAGCTCCATCAAAATAATGTCAGTACCGAATTAAGATATAAAACTAGATATTGTTTCAGATTTTGGTTGTTATGATAATCTTGATTTGTATTTAATTGATCTTTATTATTTTGACTGAATTATGATAGCTTAAATTACTTATTTTTCTGGTCTTAAAGGCTGACTTTAATCATTGTATCACCTATCTTTGTTTCAAGTCGTTTATGAAAATGTCAGTGTTGAGGTACTGATGAAAAATTCAGAAGATTCTTGATATATTTTTTTAAAATACTGCTTGCTCTGCGGCTGAGTCTGATAGTCGACTGCGTCATTATGCGGGTCGGTGTGTAATGAGGGTTTCAGGAATGTGATTGGTAGCTGTGTCGGAGCTGAGGAGAGACACTGCAGACCATAGTCCCTCTGCCCACTGTCTGTATCCGTCCCTCCCTCGCAGCCTCACAGCTATAGTTCATGACTCACAACATAATGTGTGTGTTCTGTTTTGTGAGTGTGTGTGTCTGCATACACTGGAAAGGCTGAGGAGTTGCTATTGTACAGCGTAGACTTGGGTGGATCTGTGCCTCACACCCTCACCACTGCACACGACTATGACAAATAGATATATGGTTGATAGCTCCCGATTGTGCGTGCGTGTGCGTGTGCGTGTGCGTGTGCGTGTGCGTGTGCGTGTGCGTGTGCGTGTGTGTGTGTGTGGTCGAGGAAATGATTCAGGGTGAGTTTTGATGTTGGAAATGTGGTTGAATGACCAGTTTGTTTCATGTGCTCACCACAATTGAAAGTGCAACTGAGTCACCAGACAAACACAGACACAATAGTGCAGGAAACCACAGTGGTGTCTACACACCCTAGTGCCTTAAACACATACGCACACACACACACTTGAGTTACTAGATTGCTAAAATTGAGGATTTTTGCTTGCTCATAATGGCTTTCCACTATTCTGAATCATACGCCTCAAGTGGTGTATTGGAAAGACACACCCAGCAGAGCTGTCTGATTTATTGCTTTTGAAACAAAAGAAGTTGTTCTATAGAGAGACACTCACAGTGTTGACTCATCCATCTGAACTACTGACCCACAGTTGAGGAAGAGTACAGTGACACTAATTGTGCTCCTTTCGAAGGGAAATAATTTGAGTAGAAGAAGGTGAATTTGTATATTGTCTGTGAAACCCCCTGAAATAGTAGTCGCATTCATTAATAGTTTATCAGTTGTTTTTGTTTATGTTTGATACAGAGTCAATAAAAAATAATTTTTTTTGTTAAATATTTAATGATTTAATTAAATTTTAATATACTACTTATATACTTTCATATTTTAACATAAAACACCCAATGGACAGATATTTTTTTGTGTTAATAGGGTCAATCTGGGATGGAGAGGGGATGTTTTTAATTTTCTGTTTCAGACCCTTACATCTCAGGGGGATGAATGAGGATTGTAACATTTTGGCAGCTAATAATGTAGGGTTTGTAGCCTACTTGTAGTTATTTAATTGTATTTTAACATTTATTTATGTTTCTTAATACTTCCCTCATTCTGTGACTGTTTTTGTGGTTATTATTCGTTTAACATTTTGTTGTGGACTTTATGATTTCAGTGATGAAGGTGCAGCATCCTTTAGAGGCTGGCCATGTGTCCAGTCCTTATTAAATAATTGCCATAACCACTAAGGGTGGGAAAAAAAATCGATTCACCTATGTTTCGCAATTTTTTTGTATTACGATTCTTAAATATTTTTTTTAAACGCCAGAATCGATGTATTTGCTTCATTTGAGTCTATGCGGAGGTAGAAGGAAGTTATCGCTTTTATTGTTGTAGTCTGAGTAACGTGACATCATATCCGTTCCGTATCCGTCAACCAAAACAAACAGTAGCCGGCCGGCCGGCGGAGGGTCTGCGTGGTACGACCTGCACCCTCACATGTTAAATCCAAAGTGGTAAACACTACACATACAGTAAAGTATGGAAACACTTTGGGTTTTACACATTGCAGGAAAGCAGAGCTAGACATCACGGCTAAAGCTGCATGCTAACTCTGTCATGGACAGGAAACGTTATCGTATTGCGGTAACGTGCGGTCAAGCCGGCCGTCACTCTGATCTCCGTGGTCAAATCAGCCGACGCTACAACTGTAGAGCACCCATATACTGATATTTATATTAAATGCATTCAAACGGCCCCGATGGAGCTGACCATGGATGTATAAAGAGAACAGAGCTGACGGGAGAGCTAGCGACGCACTTGGCGAAGTTAGCCAAAGTATACACACGTGACTACGTCCGATTTTCAAAATAAGGTGTTAACAAAGGGAACTGTATATTCCAAATACATCTATGGAAATAAGATTGATTGGATTATATCCACCAGAAGTATAAAACATTACATGTCCCTTATAAATTAAAAAGAAATTACCACTAATTTGTGAGGGAAATGTCTTTGTTCTTTGAGTTTTGGGTTGCTGGAAAAAGATTTAATAAATAATGCCTGACAATGACTGATATATTTGACTTCAGGACATCTCAGACTACATACATGATGAAAATCAAACATTTTTATTGTATTAATTTAGATATTTTCCAAAATAAAAGTCCCTATAAGTGTATGATTCAACTTTTCCCCATGGTCTAGTGTTAAAAAAGTTAACAAAAATCATAATAAATCGTAATATCGAATCGCAATACTTGTAGAATCGCAATACTTAAAAATCGCACTACATATCGTCTCGGCATCCAAGTATCGTGATAGTATTGAATCAGGAGATAGGTGAATCGTCCCAGCCCTAATAAACACTGTCATTTTGTGCTGTATGCATAGACTGTTTTTACCCATTCCATTAAAAGCTCTTGTTTTTACAGACACATGCTGAAACTTGGTGGAATAGTGTGCAAACTTTTCCACCATGTCAGTTACTGTTCGTTAGAGCCCAGTTATTTTTCCACATTTGTACAGTATATCTTGTCACCTGCATTAGTGGCAGTCTTTTTTTTACAGTCAAAAACTTTCACAGGATAACTTTCACAAACTGCAGATTCTGCAGTGTGTATTCTTGTGGAATATCAGAGTCTACTTTGAGCCAAACAGAATTGCCCCTTAGCTTTGTTAAACCGATTATAAATCAAATCAAATCTCCTTATCCAGTATTTGTAAACATTACAAAAGCAAATGAACCGCTGAATTACATTACGACTGCTTTAAAACTCCATAATTTCCCCCACACAACAAAGAAAACTGCCAACTAGAGGGGAAAAAAACAACTACTTACCACAAATCACAATGAGGAAAGACGAAGTAGACAGATGTTATGCCCTGTCTGGAGGTGGTCGAGCAGCAATATGAAAGAGACCCATCTTCCCAAACAGCCACCGGGACAGATTGCAGAAAATAAAGACTTTGGTGTTGATTTATAATGTGGTAAAAAAAAAAAGCCAGGATTGCCTTCAGGGTGGTCAAGGCCAACACAAGAAACAAAGCAAATCAAACTGTGAAGGTAACAAATACCCAAACAAAATCAAACAAAGACGATCAAAGAAAACAAATGACTTAACCTTCCAAACTCAAATAGATAAACAAGAGGAACCTAAATTAACAAAAACTGGCATCACACCCCTACAGACACCTGAAAGACAAAGCCCGTACTGAAGAGAGTACATCTTACAAATTACTGTGGAACTCACACAAGTGTGGCTGGTTGGAAAGAGAGGAAGATGACTATTGCTGCAGACGCCATTTTGGCTCCTCATGTTAATGCATCTGTTTGCATACAACACACACACATAAGCACACTTGTCATCAGATCTTATATGTAACACACCACAAAATATGACCGCTGTCACAGCAATGTAAAATATGTTTTTGCTCTGTATATAGCTTGATAATCATCTTCTGTTCTGCTTCAATTACTACATCTCCTTGATAATGGGTATAGATTCAGGGGATAATGGCCTTTACTGCACTTCATTAAGAATCACAAGCTCTGACATTTATACATTTTTAGAATTATAAACAAAAAAAATAAAATGCCATTAATCATTAAATAAACAATGCTGGTAAGGGATGATTTAGAACCTGCCACTGATATTTTATCATGATGCAGGTAGCTGAATTCACTCACATCCTTGCTTGAGTTTAGCTTTGAGTCAGCGAACCGTTATTGCCTGAGAGAGGCTAATTGCAAAAGTTAATTGCCACTTGTTTGTTGTACAAGACTAGACTGTCTCCGATTCTCATTCTTTCAGACTAATTACTGCCGTCTCATAGGTCCAGACCGTCGGCTCTCCTATTCCACTTCTACAGCAGACATGTGTAACAGTCTGGTTATGTCTGTGTAATGTTTGGCCTTTTCCAAACCAGAGTGCTCCACTAGTTGTTTATTAAAATAACCCAGTGACTCAGCTTCCAGAGAGCGATGTCCAAAATGAAAAAGAGTAACTTGTTAGAGGTGAAAGGCGTCACCGCAGACTGTAGACGCTACGAGGATGCAGTGTCTGTGACATCACCCACACGTTTCTGAAAGGGAGGTATTCGAGCCTGGGTTTGGGTTTGCCAATCCAAATTTGGGCACAGGGGTGGCAGCCTGCTGTGATGAGCAAGAGTAAACTACCATGGCTGACTGTGAGAGGCTGAGAGGACTGCCAGTCAATACATCCTAAAACCCTGCTCCCCTTCATATACAGTATATATATAGTCCAGTCTAGATGTAGGTGTATATGTATGTATTTTAGTCCACAGTAACCTTCATTCAAATTTGTAAAGCATTTAAAATACATGACAGCTAGAGCTGTTATTTAATCCCTTTTTGTGCCAGGGAAACAAAGACATCTTCATTATAAAAAAGAATAACTGAATTGTTTCAAAGTCATTCAGCATTTCATGACACTGTCTTTGAATGAACACAAATTCAATCACACAAATTTGATAAAAAAAGCTTTGATATAACCTTGTTTCACATGAAAAATCTTGTTTTTTGAAAAATCATTGCTTCAAAAGCCTTTTCAGCTGCTATACAACTACAACTACCTACTCAATCAGAAGAATGTTTCGGTACTTGCATAGCCCAACACAAATATTAGTTTTGGGAACATAAATTAAATGTAATTAAATGTAAATGTAAAAGCGCTCTACTGGTGCAGCCTCGCTGCCTCAGCTGTCCGGACTGGACCAATGGCATGACTACATAATGCACTCCGCTGACCCGGGACTGGATCCCGGTATGGGCAGCGCACTGCTGCATGGACTGCACGGCATGGAGGATGATCCCACTGTAACGTACTGGGTGCTGCGTCACTCCTTGTTGGACTAACACACGAGGTTCATTCCGATCGCAAATAACAAACACAGCAGATAAACATCGGCCACAGCCATCGGCGAATGTCATCTTATTTGCTGATAGGCCGATGGCAGTCAACAAGGCGAATATCGGCCGATAAACCGGTGCATCCCTAGTGACAGTTCAACAACTCTGCATTAAGAAAATATAACCTGCGTCACACGTTTCCCATGATGGTTTCCTATGATATATTAGATTAGTTTCTAATAGGATAATTTACTGTAAACATGATATTTGTGGAGAGAGTCCTGTGTATCTGTTTTAGCGGGATGGTTTAGACGGGATTCATACAACCTCTGTTCATCTCCTGCATGAACAAATAAACAAACAGAATCAGAAATAGATTGGACTTCATATAGCCGATACCAGTCCAGCAAAAAAAAACTCCTGGATCATCCCTAGTCCTGATCCTGTGAATTGGCTCTTGACGTACATTGCAGTCACTACAAACAAGGTTTAACCCTCAAGTCTATTTAATATTTAACTACTACTAACTATATTTAATATTGTGGAAAATATTCATGACTGAAATTTGGTCTTTGTATTTCCAAAGAAAGTCTGAGTTTTCTTCACATTGCTGTGTGACCATCTTCTACATTGGTTTCACCACTCAGCAGAGTCGGTTGCTGATTGGTCTTTTTTACCTGTAACCGTGATTTTGTGTCTCATTTTATTATTTTCAGGGTGATTCGATGCAATCACATAATACTGGGTTGCCACATCCTAATAGGAACTGCAATAGATAATTATGGTGTTGAATGTAGTTATTTTGTTATCTTTGTTCGTTATTATTATATTTTGGTAGTTGCCCAAATTGCCCTTAATTGTTTGCTGCTCAGTCGCGCAAGCTTTCAGGTTTATTCACTGAGACTGACACTGAGTTTATGCAAATCAAGTTGTTGCAAAACTATGCCCCCTAAAATAGCCCTTGAACAGACCAATCCCAGTTCAATCACAGTTGAAGCATACTTTGCTCACAGATGGAATAGCCTCTCCTTCACATGCTTGGCTTGTTGGCTGCTTCGCCTGCTTGAGGTCCTGCAGCAATAATCACAGCCAAATGGAGCAAACTGCATTCAAAGTCTTTTGAATGACATGCACCTTTTAAAGAAACTTTCTTGTGCTCCAATGACTGACAGCTGACACAAAGTGCACAAAGTCTTGTTGAATTGGATATATTGCATCTTACCTGTCATTATTAGATACAGGTGCAGGCACAGTGTCAAATTAACATTGACAAAATTTTATTATTTTTGTATGGGTTTCCAGTAGGGGTGGGAATTTTTTATTTTTTTATTTCGAAATCAATTTTTTAATGCCAGAATCTATATATTTGCTTCATTCGAGTCTATGTGGAGGTAGAAGGAAGTTACCGCTTTTATTGTTGTAGTCTGAGTAACGTGACGTCATATCCGTTCTGTATCCGTCTGGCTGCAATGAGCCAAGATGAGAAAGCAGAAAACGGCGGAGGGTCTGCGTGGATATGACCTGCACACTCACATGTTAAATCCAAAGTGGTAAACACTACACATCCAGTAAAGTATGGAAACACTTTGGGTTTCACACATTGCAGGAAAAGCAGAGCTAGACATCACGGCTAAAGCTGCATGCTAACTCTGTCACGGACAGGAAACGTTATCGTATTGCGGTGACATGCGGTCAAGCCGGCCGTCACTCTCGTCTCTGTGGTCAAATCAGCCGATGCAAACAACTGTAGAGCACCCATATACTGACATTTAAACGGCCCAGATGGAGCTGACAATGGATGTATGAAGAGAACGGAGCTGACGGGGAGAGCTAGAGACGGACTTGGCGAAGTTAGCAGAAGTATACACGAGTTACTATGTCCGGTTTTCAAAATTAGGTGTGAACTGTATATACAAAATACAAATATAGAAATAAGATTGATTGAATTATATTCACCAGAAGTATAAAACATTACATGTCTCTTATAAACTAAAAAGAAAATACCACTAAATTGTGAGGGAAATGTCTTTATTCTTTGATTTTTGGGTTGCTGGAAATTTTTTTTAGAAATAATGCCTGACAATGACTGATAGATATGACTACAGGACATCTTTGACTACATACATGCTGAATATCAAACATTCTTACTGTATTAATGTAGATATTTTCCAAAGTAAAAGTCGCTAGAAGTGTATGATTCAACTTTTTTTCTCATGGTCTAGTGTCAAATTTTTTTTACAAAAATCGCAATAAATCGTAATATCGAATCGCAATACATATCGAATCGGGAGATAGGTGTATCGCCCTAGTTTTCAGGATAAGATTTTATCATTCTGCGCAGTAATATTGTTAATTTAAAAAACAAACAGATCAAACAACTTCTTTGAGATGCTTTTGTAGACTATCCCTTGTCAGCTGAAGTCTATCTATTAGGCCAGCCTCTCTGTAAAGCTGGCATGTGTCTTGCGGCCAAGCACACCATTAACTGGGGAATTAGAAACCCTGAGAAGTTGTTAATCACCACAGTCATTCACATTCCACATAGATTCTACTCTGCTCAGGACCTCTGTGAGCCGGGGATGGGGCATGGTCTGGGGGAAGCTGGGCCAATGCTATTGGACCCAATGGTCTTTAATTAGAGGGAGAGCTTGGCAGGGACTGATGGAGGAGAAAGGCTCTCAGGATGTGAGTCCAGGGTGAGAGGGTTCACACACAAAACACTGGCTTTTCATCACCGCATGACTCACTCAGTTTGTGTGTAAAGTGCGGTGTATGTGCGGATGCGTGCGTGTGTGTGTGTGTACGGCAGAGAAAGTGAGAAAATGTGTGTGTGCGCGCTCGTACTGTATGCTTGTGTGTGTGCGCTCATGGCGGCGCGTGCGTGCGTTTCTTACCTCACTGCTCAGGCATTCCAGTAGAGAAAGTGGTGTGAAGAGAAAGAGTGGCTCTCACAGTGTGGGTATTCATGGATCTGGCCCCCGTGGGCCGGTCCGGGCTCCAGTGTTCACAGACAAAGCCTCTCCAGCAGGACCCAGACACACTCACACAGAAAAGGGGAGCAACAGAAGGAGAGGAACGCAGGAGAGGGGGAGACAAGGTAGCAAGGGGAGAGAAAATGGAGAAGGGGCGGGAGGGGGCAAATGGGAGAAGGTCTGTGTGGCGGCTCCCATTCCCCCAAGAATGCAGGTGTGATGGGCTGTCATCTAAAACTGGACCAACCCAAACCTGCTCTGCCTGGTCCTTGACCTTGTCTTTCCAAATATTACGTCCCAAATTCCAGGGTTCTGTGTTATAACAGAGATGCTTTATAGTGCCTCTCATTTGTACCGTAACTTCACTTTAAGAAGTTGTCACACAGGAAGACACTTGCACTCCCCGCACTCACCACCACCTTTATTCGTTTTTTTTTTTTCCTCCTCGCTGCCGGCGGAGTCCATAAATCTATCCGACTCTCCTCCCGGGGAACGGGCTCCTCCCTCTCTTTTCACATCAGCCAATCCCGTCTCTCTCTTCCAGCGCTCTCTACTCCCTCTAGCATTAAGCCAGCAGCTTTAGCTCCTAGGATTCCATGAGAGTTTCTTCCACTTGGCCGTCCTGTCACTGTTCCCCCTGCCTGGCCCCTTCCCTAGATCGGGTAGCCTGGTTCACTGTGTCCTTAAACAACCCGTGTGCATGTACAGGAAAGGGGCCCCAAAGTGGGGAGGCCCATATCTATCCCTTCGTTTTTAGAGAGACAGACTCGTGCTGGAAAATCTCTACACTGACTTTATTGATGAACTCCAAGGTGTAATTACCATAGTCATCATCAAGACTAATATTAATGTTATATATTGAATAACATAGATTGATAGATATATACACAGATTTACATTCTGTATATAAAATGTGCATAAAACATACAGTACAGTATGTGTCATAGTTACTTAGCACGTGTACAATAATAGACAAGAAGCATTTAAAAAATTAAGTAACAACAAACATTGATGTTATTATTTGGGATATACTGACATACAGCTTTGGTGATTCTGCCAATATTTATAGTAATCTCATCTTTCACTACATGTGCCGTCAGCTATGCAGGTTATCAAAATTCCTTGGTGTTTGAATAACAGCGCCAGCTCAATAAAGAGACCAGCTCCTGTCGATTTAGTACATCAAGCATCCTTCATAGTTGTTCAGAGGCTGTTCATATTGTCGTTCTTTGATACTGGAGGATTTTTGCTGAATGCTATTTGTCAGAATATTTTTCCTTTTTGCACAGTTTAAGAGGAGAGTTGAGTAGGAATACAGCATTCTGAAATGTTTTCACTAATTCAAAACCATTTGTGATATTTTGTAGAAAATCATCAGGTTTGGCATGAAACTGTTTTAGGGTGCACTTCAAGTCTTGCACTGATTCGATTTAGCCTACTTTTTGGTTAGTAATGCATGCATGAAGCTGGATATTGTCAGGATGGCAGCAAAGCTATTTAAAAAGGTGCATTCAGTAAAATTGTACTTGGCATGGTATTTGATCTTCCCAGTATAGTTGTGCGTCATTGACTTGAAAAATCTGTAAATGAAGACCAAACACGTTGTGTCTTTTTCTTAACATATCTCAGTCAGCCAACTCACATGAAGTGGGTTTAATATAATGATGAAATATAGTGTTTATTTATTTTCTACAGTTGGATGGTGCTTATGAAAGCCTGTGTTGAGCAGCTACAGTAATAGCAGTGGTGTGAATGAGCAAAGGGTGAGTCTGATCTGAGCTGCAGTAAGTAGTGTAAGATATTGCATGGCTATTCCCATATTTAGAGACGCATCGTATAAATTCAGGAAAACCTGAAACACAAATCACTCGTCCGTCATCGTCGGACGACTGTCAACTGCAGATGAACCATCGCATGTCTTTAGAACAATGTCTTCACAATACAAAAACTTCCATGGTCCGCCTTTTACACTAACTGGATCATGAATGAATGGCTGTTGAATATGGGGATATGGAAGGCACAGTAGACACACTGTCATATGGCTTTATGATCCCTTTGACTCCTGATCCCCTCAAATCCCTGGCGACCGAGAGGCCACGACCTCGGCATCTGCCAGCAGTGGCAGAAGGAGAGGCAAACTACGACTGTCTGAGTCACACCTAGACAGATGCTGTGTAAGATGAAGTCTCCACAGTGAACCCGCCCCTACACTCACTGCCACTGACTGAAAGTCTCATAGGGCAAGATGAGTCATTAGACATCGATCCGGACTTCTTTGGCTCCAAGCTACACAGAATGATTCGAAGCAGACATTTAGGAACACCCTGTAAGGACTCTGTCTCAGTGTAAAATACAAAGGTTTAAGTCTAAAGCCAAACTTTGAAGTGTTTGCTCAATGATAAGGGGACATGGTCACTTACTCTGTTTGGCCTTTCAACACCATTGGGCTTGTGAATGAGATTTTGTGGACGATTTTATTGCTGTTGGCGCTAACATTCAACTTTACTAAAAATGTACTGTAATTGATGCTGTCGCAGTGTCACAGGTGGAGGTAGAAGGCCAAGATAAGGATTGCACTCATACTTAACAGAACTCAAAATGAAAAAGACTGGAAGTTGCACTGTAAATGCAACATTGCAGTGATGAGTGTTACTGTAAACCCAAATCCAGGCTTTAAAACGTCTCTTCAGAAATCGATTGTTGACTTCACAGGCACTGTGTGTTGGATTATAATCAGATTAAATGGCAATAAAAGTCCAATAACAATTGAAATCAAACAACCATGGGTTACTGATTATTAGGAAAATGTAGGTAATAATAATAATTCATTATATATAACTTAGGGCAATAATAACGTGTTAAAACAAATTTGTTCTAAAGACACTCATTTCTTAAACACATTAACGCAATCGATCTTTCGGAGGTTGTAGCGGGCTGGCGGGTTGTCTCGAAGGAGGTTAAATAACGCTCCAAATTTACGCCAAATTTTGGCGAGGAAAAACTGACATGGCCATATTCAAAGGGGTCCCTTGACCTCTGACCTCAAGATATGTGAATGTAAATGGGTTCTATGGGTACCCACGAGTCTCCCCTTTACAGACATGCCCACTTTATGATAATCACATGCAGTTTGGGGCAAGTCATAGTCAAGTCAGCACACTGACACACTGACAGCTGTTGTTGCCTGTTGGGCTGCAGTTTGCCATGTTATGATTTGAGCATATTGTTTTATGCTAAATGCAGTACCTGTGAGGGTTTCTGGACAATATTTGTCATTGTTTTGTGTTGTTAATTGATTTCCAGTTATAGATATATACATACATTTGCATAAAGCAGCATATTTGTCCACTCCCATGTTGATAAGAGTATTACATACTTGATAAATCTCCCTTTAAGGTACATTTTGAACAGATAAAAATTTGATTAATTTGCGATTAATCACAATTAACTATTTTAATCGATTGATGGCCGTAATATAAATGTATTTTTCCTCTAACTATTTTCCTTTTGAACATTTAATATCACAGTAAGTCTTGCTTTATTGGTTATTGTAAAGACAAGAGTGCAATTGAGCCACCGTAATGTTTAGGAGATCTAAATTATACCTTACTTTTTATTAAGCAAGTTTAAAGTTTCTTCTTTTCTTACATATGTCTACAGCAAATAAGTAATACTGTGCATAGTGTAAAACTTAGGCATTCAGTTTCCTCACACATAATTTGTTTACCTTTATGTTTTAATATTTTTTTTACTTTTATGTTTTATATAATTTTTTTTAAGTTTTGACAAATCATAATTTGTGGAGACGATGTTCTCACTTTTTGCAGAATAATTTGATTTCTTCTCGTTCACAACTCATCTCTTTATCCTTGAAAAACAACACACGTTTTTATCCACATCCAATAGAATTGATATGATTTTGGAAGTATTCTGGGAAAAATTCAATTGATGATTCAATTATTCATCTTCATAGGATCCATATTTAATCTCCAGACACACAGATTTAATACATAGCTGACAATAAGTGTAGAAATTATTATTGTTGGCATGTTTTGCTCGGTTTCTTGCTCATCTTTATCTTTTAATATAATTCTGGTGTCGTAGCTACGTTGACTCGTGCACTGTATGAGGGCACAGTAGTTAAATATAGTGCGTATTTTTAGTCTTGAACAAAGCTTTCCATGTACTATTTATGCGAGCGAGTATTTGTTTGTGCTCTTAATGTGTGCAGCGGTGCGTGAATGCGAGCTAAGTTTGATGCCCGTAAGTGAAGCTGTTTGCCTCTCTCCTTCCTGTGTGTTCTGAAATCTCCTTTGCTGCAGACAGTCTGGGGTGCAGAGATGGTGGAGGGTGTGGGGTGTGGGGGAGGTAGGCAGCGGACATGGCGGCAGGCCAGAATCAATTGGCAGTGTAATGAGATGGCCTGGTGCCAGGTAACCATGGAGCTACCCTCTTTGCCTGTCTACCAGTGCAGAGTTCAAAATTAAACTGAATGAATGAGAGAGAGAGGAGGGAGGGGAAGGAGGGCAGGGAAATAAGGGTCTGAAATGGCAGGAGTGGAGGGTGAGAGAAAGAAAGAAATGGCAAGAGAGGAGGGTGGCTGATGAGGCACTGTGGGCTATTTCAAAGCACTGCTGTACAATTTAACTTGAGCCCTTATTTCAGAGAAGGAAGATGGAGGGGGTAAACTCACGATCCACCCAGGATTTTTGTGCTCTGGAATATCTTGAAATGCAGTTTCTGCATTTTGCTACTGTGCACTGCCAGCATCCAAGTAAAGAACGAGTGATCTTCACAAAGAAAGAAAGAAAATGTGACCTCCCTGAGTTTTCTTCCTTGTTGAGCTGCTTCTTTTGCTCAGCCTCACGGCATTAGTCGCTTTAATTCGCCTGTAAATCTCATTTCTTCATCCCCTCCTAGACCCGCACTCTTCCTCCTGTCATGGAAGATGTGTTAATATTGAGCATTTGGCTGCATTCTTAAAGTGATTAGTACAAGCCAGTGGATCCTGCAGATGAATAGAAATTAAGTAATTAACAGTAATTAGATCTTTTTCTCCTTCTTACAGCTTTACCCCTGCTATGTCATTGTGCTCGCTCCTTTCTCAACTCCTTCTGCAAAGAAGCAGTGTGCCACCCATAATGGATAGTTTTACTTTGTACTTTGTCTCTGTCGGATGAATACAATTTACTGGTGTGTTGTCAAACACTGCAGTACAGTCAGGATTAGTAATACTTAAAAAGTTCTATCAATACTCTATATTAAGATTATAATAATGTTGAGAGAGAAAATATTTCAAAAGTTAGGAAAACTTGAATTTACACTAATTTAAGTGTGTCAAGAGGAAACCTAAGGTTAACTTAAATGTTTATTTAGATGGTCTTAGTGAGATTAATAGATGCAACTTGTAGATAATTGTGGTTCTTTTGTGTTTTCACAATATGATACAGTCAACCTATATCAGCAATTAAATCAAAAAAATTATGGAGGAAAATTAAACATTAAAGAAAAACTTTTCTTTTTGCACAAAAGCCAATAAACCCAGTTTTCTTTTCAAAAGCTAATCTCTATTAATCAAAAAATAGACAAGTAAGAAGAGCATGCTGTGGGTAACGTTTTATCAACAGTGGCAAAGATTTAGTTGTTTTCTGACTGAAAGCCAGCGTCTTCGCTGTCTTTAGAAACTGGTCAAACCTGGCTCAAACAGGGCACAGCCGGCCACATCGCAGGCTGGCCGGACCCGGCTGAACCAAGCCAGCAGTTTGTTTTGTGCAGTTTTTTTTCCCGTAATGGTGAAAGTAAATGTTAAGCATGGCTGAACATACAGGTTATATAAGGTGTGTGTTGTTTGAGTAAGGATTTGAGTGCTACTTATCCCGATGTGACCTTTGCTTTGACTAGGACGCCGTCTTACGTTTTTTCTAATTAGTGGAATAGAGGGAAGGAGAGCGTGATATACTACTAGTCTGTCTGTACACTAAAATGCATGTTCAGCAGCGGGCCTCATGGCCTGTGAAAAATGCTCAGGCACTCCCTGCCGAAATGGCCCAGACTTTGAGAGTTTTGAGTGCACGTTGAGAGGGAGACGAGACAGTGGGCCAAGATGTCTGTGGTGTGGATTAATGGGGAGGACTGGAGAAAGGGTGCCGCAGTTGTGCGTGAGCAGAATATTTGATGGGGGAAGCGAGAGGAGGGAACAGTGAGGGACAAGCAAACTGCAAGAGATGGGTGAGATGAAAGGGGGGAAAGATAAAAATGGACTGAAACAAAGATGTATGAGCGCGAATGAAAATGTACAGTAATAAATACCGCTGCTGTCTCGCGTCTCCCACTGCTGCTTTATCCTGCTCTCTTATCTCTACAGTGTAGTCTTTAAACATTCATTCTGTTGCACTGAGCTGAACATGGGGATACAATCTACACGAAGGCCTTCACAGACAGTTGAAATACACACCACAGTGAAGTTCAGTGATAAGACATCTTTAAATACAACACATGTAGGGAACAAAACGAGGGAGAGAATGAACAAAGCAAGTCAATATTGAGTGAGTACACAAGTATGCAAGGCCTTTGGTTACATTCACAACTCATTTTACTTACTTACATGATCACTTGAAGTCTCTGTGAGACATTCTTTATCTAATCACTTCTTATTTTGTGAACGACACATTTCTTCTCTTTTTGCTCCTCTAGCAAAGTCTATGGGAGACAGATGGGTACATCTACTGTCCTTATGTCTGCTTTTGGTTGTAGTGAGCGGCAACATTTTGGTAGACAAAATTCCTTTTGTTAGACAAAATGCTCCAATGTCTTTACATTTACACCGATAGCTTGATTTTTTTTTATTTTTATTACAGCTTTTACCTACATCCAGCCTTTATGTTTCTGAAATCTCAGCACCGGTGGATTTCAGAGGTGTTGCTGTAGGTTTTAAGTTTAAGTTCCTCACATAATACAACAGACAGGCAGGACTGTGGGCGGTTATCTCCTACTTTGACTTCTGTATCCAAACAATTAGAATCAACCATTTGCAGTGTCTGCCCCCCCCCCTCCTGGGATGCTAAAGGTTGCTTGTAGGTACTCAGAAAAGGATTGTAATGTTATTTAAAATGCCAATAAACAAGAAGAGGAACATTACTGGACATGATTGTACTTTGGAAAGCACCAGCTGCCCAGAAGTCACTAAGTTGGTACCAATGACTAGCCTGAATGGTGACATGTAGAGGTATTTGTTGAAACTTCCTGCAACACTCTCTGACTCATCGGGGAATCACAGCCTAAACACAAATAGTTATGAGAGGAGAGTAAAGTAATGTTGCTGGTCGAAGCCTTTTCTGGAATCTTCCATATATTGATGTGAGAATAATATACAGTGTCTAGTTCTTGCTTTGGGCATTTAAATTGCCTAAACATATTATTAGGGCTGTGAAAGTTATTATAAAGTTGAATAGCGCGTTAACGCAAATTCTTTTTAACGCCACTAATTTATTTAACGCATTAACGCAACTTATATTTTTTGGTTGTAGCAGGCTCAGTTTTAAAGCTAGAGTGAAGATACTGGTATCATATGAAACTACAAAACCTAATGAATCCATTGGTAACAACCATGTCATACTAGTTTGCCTCGCTCCAAACTTACACTACATTTTGGCGACTAGAAACTGGCATGGTCATTTTCAAAGGGATCCCTTGACCTCTGATCTCAAGGTATGTGAATGTAAATGGGTTCTATGGGTACCCACGAGTCTCCCCTTTACAGACATGCCCACTTTATGATAATCACATGCAGTTTTGGGCAAGTCATAGTCAAGTCAGCCATGTTTTGATTTGAGCATATTTTACATGCTAAATGCAGTACCTGTGAGGGTTTCTGGACAATATTTGTCATTGTTTTGTGTTGTTAATTGATTTCTAATAATACATATATACATACATTTGCATAAAGCAGCATATTTGTCCACTCCCATGTTGATAAGAGTATTAAATTCTTGAGAAATCTCCCTTTACGGTACATGTTGAACAGATAAAAGAAATTTGCAATTAATTTGCGATTAATCGCACACTACTACATTACATTACTATGGTCATGGACAATCATGGGATTAATTGCGATTAAGTATTTTAATTGATTGACAGCCCTAATTATTATAAGTATACTTAATAGTATTTGATAGATTAATGTTCACATGCAAATGACTCCAATCCACTATTGTATTGAAGATTTAAAAGTAGTGGTAGTTACTGTTCAAGCTCAAGTGTACTTGTTATTCCAAATATAAAAATGAAATGAAAATCTTTGCTTCTTCATGATGAGAGTGTAAAAACCGACTCCAAAAACCCAAAAGTACGTGAGTGCATCAAAATCCTGAGTGCTATAAAAGGTCTGGCTAATAAATACACTTTGCGATACAGAAGTATGAAGGTATTTGAAGTTATTTTATTGGGTTTATATACTGGAGTCTTGTGACGAGATTAAACTGGTGCAGTCTGTTATGTGTCTCTCTAAAGGACAGCACAGACCCTCATAAGGGCATGGAGTAAAACCAGAAAATGGGGACAACCAAAGTCAAATTTTGTGTGAGGAGTCCTGGACGTGCTGTTGTAATACCCCATTTATAATGTTGAACAATTTTTTAACACCATTTCATAACCCTAAATACGAACAATGTTGTAGCTATATCATCTGACATTACTTTAAAAGGATATCCTGTGCTAATAAAGGGCAATTCCTTACACATCTCTGAGACGAAACGGCGTGGGTGGATTTGGTAACACTGCCTTCCTTTATTAAAGGTGGCTCTCTGATGCAAAATTGAGGGCAAAATTGAAGCAAAGAGGTTTCCACGACACTGATGGGAGGAGTTAACGTCTCATGTCTCTGCCAGCAACTGCGCCTGTGACACTGCAATAATAGAGCTTTCAGTAAATCACTAAGTAAATTATTAAGTTTAGTAGCTGCAGCTTGTACAGGCACAAGATGGACAATAACGACAGCACGTATAGTAAGAAGATAGTAACTGAAAGAATCAAATACAATATTAATCCATGTTACTCAGGCCTGAATTCTTCTGCATTTCCTGCCCTTGCATTATATTATATTTAAAAAATGTAGTAATGATTTTTTTTCCCATTGTTGGCAGCCCACTTTCTCTTCCCCACGTTCCCACGCTCTGAGAGTGTCTTTAAGGGGTTACCTTGTTAGAGGTTTGGGGTTATGCCCATGTCGGCCGCTCTGTTTTCTTCAACCTTCTGTTTTGGAGAGGCCCTTTTCTGTGGCGGCCCTGTGACAGGGTTCTTGGCAATATCCTGAAAGTCAAATGTGTTCATTTAGATTCAAGTGGTGACCATGGAGCAGACAGCAGCCCATTGGCATGCTGTGGCAAAACTAGTATCCAGGGCGCCTAACGTCCTGGACTAAACATTTGTCCTTTTCCATGACACTAACATGCTGATATACACGGGTGAATCTATGTGTGAAGGTTATTCTTGTGTTTCTAAAATATTCTTGTGCAATTTGTAACTGCATATAAATTGACGACAAATTAGCTTATTGTTCTTCCAGAAGTCAGAAGTCAGGGTCAGATAGGGTTATCACTAGCGCTGTATGTCGATTAAAATATTTAATCGCGATTAATCACATGATTGTCAATATTTAATTGTGATTAATCGCAAATTAATCACACATTTTTTATCTGTTCAAAATGTACCTTAAAGGTAGATTTGTCAAGTATTTAATACTCTTATCAACATGGGAGTGGGCAAATATGCTGCTTTATGCAAATGTATGTATATATTTATTACTGGAAATCAATTAACAACACAAAACAATGACAAATATAGTCCAGAAACCCTCACAGGTACTGCATTGAGCATCAAACAATATGCTCAAATCATAACATGGCAAACTGCAGCCCAACAGGCAACAACAGCTGTCAGTGTGTCAGTGTGCTGACTTGACTATGACTTGCCCCAAACTGCATGTGATTATCATAAAGTGGGCATGTCTGTAAAGGGGAGACTCGTGGGTACCCATAGAACCCATTTACATTCACATATCTTGAGGTCAGAGGTCAAGGGACCCCTTTGAAAATGGCCATGAGAGTTTTTCCTCGCCAAAAGTATTTTAGCGTTATTTAGCCTCCTTCGCGACAAGCTAGTATGACATGGTTGGTACCGATGGACTTCTTAGGTTTTGTAGTTTCATGTGATGCCAGTATCTTCACTCTAACTTTAAAATTGAGCCCGCTACAACCTTCAAAAGATCGATTGCGTTAATGCCTTAAAGAAATTAGTGGCGTTAAAATGGATTTGCGTTAACCTTTACAGCCTTGGTTATCATGTCTTGTTGGTATTGCACCAGTACGGGGCTTTAGGTAATACAGTCTAGAACAGCTACTTCAAAATCTGAAATAATGCCTCCAATGTTGGTGCAGGTTACCTCACTGGTGGGTTCCTTCCTCAAATGTAGGATGGAAATATTTTGTAAATGAGTAATGTTTCGTGTGAAAACAGTGGAAACCCACATCTGTATATTCAACCGGGAACAAGAACGGTAGTGTATAAGACAGAAAGCCTATTGCTCTGAAGGAAGAACAACAGGATCAAGTGTACGGAAATGAATTTCCCCCACCTTTTTTTTAATGGGAAAAACCAGTATGGGCTCACATAAAAGAATCATACCCGGTTGCATCATTTCTGTATTTAATAGGGAAGTTAGAAAATAAAATCCATCGCCCTTTTGAATGTTGCCAGTTGTCTTTTAGCCTATTGTTTTTAATCTAGCATTAGAGCTGAAGCATTACATTTCCCTATACAATATGCAGTCCTTATAATCAATGATGTGTCAACTTAGCAATAGCACATGTTCTGAGGTCTGCCTAGGTTTCTTCTTCTTCTTCTATACAAGGTTGAATTTTACGTTCTATGCAGTCTTTGGCCTTATATTGAATCAGCGGAGCTCTTCAGGGGAGCAAAGGTACAATAAAGAGAGTCGGCTCGCGGATAGAACCTTGAGATAGTCGAGTGGAAATGTGCTGATGAGGTTATAGTACTATTGACTGCAGCAGTGTGGCTATTGAACTACGTACTGTACTGTTGTGATGGCAAACGTGGTGCCGAGGTTAAGCACTGCAAGAAAGAGAAGTCCATTCAAGTAAATCAACGTTCATAATAAACTTTTTAGGACTTTGACAAAGACGTTTATATACCGGTGTATGTATTTATATATAAAGTCCAAAGTGAGGACATTATGTACTGAAAAACTAAGGGACACAGAGTGAAAAAAGGAAAATCTGGATGTTGGCATGCAATGCTAAATATAATAACCATGGACACAACGATAAAAGCATAACTCAACAATTATTTATATGTATTTTTCTTTTTCTTTTTATAAATAGAAAATATACAGTGATCAAACTGGAGTCACTTGTCCTGTAAGGCATTTGTTAAATAAGAACGTAAAACCTAGAGCGACACATTAACCCAGACAACAGTGAGCAGCATCAGGATGTGGGCATGTGGGAGACACACAATAAGCCATATCAGCCTTACTCGTTTACAGTCGTAGCCTTCCCCTGCGTGGTGGGCCGAGTAGAGTTTCTTATGGACTGACAACACAGCTGTACGCCATTCGTCCGGTCTGAAAGACGGCTAATGGGACAAAAGGGCATGAGTGAGGAGAGGGAAACGAGGGAGAGATGCTCGATGAATCGCCCAGCCCTCCCCTGAGCAGGACGGGGAGCACCACTCTTCCTCGTTGCTGCTTTTCTCCCGGCCCTCAGCCATTTTGGAGAGAGGAAAAAGTGGCTGCTTTCTCTCTCCCTCTCTCACTACGTGGCATAGCTTTGGAAAGGCTGCTGTGTTGTAGCAGCAGAGAAGACACGCTTTGCAGCTCGCACTTGGGAGATAATATGTTTGCAGAGAAAAAATTCTGACGCGAAACAACCTTCTTCCATCTTGACTTTTTTTTTTTTTATGAATTTTTGTTACCCTTGCATTCAGCTGCTAAGCCTCTCTCCTCTTTGCACTTTCACTCACGCTGTGTCCTTTTCTTTAATAACTTGCGCTCTGGTCTTGTTGGCCGGTCCTTTCCCCTTGTCTCTTTTAAGTTATATCTCTTCTCATCTCTCAATTTGATTTTATGCAACAGAGTTTAAGACAAAAGGATATGTCCAAATTTTGGCAGCACTAAGGAGAGACAGAGCTGCAGCCAAGGATCCTGCTGCGATCCAAAAAAGCCAAGCAGAATGAAGCACCAAAAAAAAAAAGAAAACACCACCCTTTCCTTTGCTTGGTCACAAATTCCACTTTCTCTGTAGCCAGCCCTGCGCTGCCACTCCTCCTCATCCACATCTTACCGCATTCAACCTTTTGCCATTTCTCTCTTGCCGTACCTTTTTTTTTAAAGGCGATTTGAGGTTTTTGTACCCCGGAAAATGGGCACTGGACAACGGGATAGGAGGGCGGAACGGGGACAGAACGAGGGGATGTTCTCTTCTTACTTTTGCTTGTTATTTCGCTTTTTTTTTTAACTGTTACTGTTATCGAATCGTTGTTGTAGTGCTTGTAGTATTTAGTCTTTTATGCATTTAAAGGTATGCTTGGATTACCACGTGTTTGTAAGTGTGTGGTTTTAGGAATGTGTGTGTATCTGTCAACGTTAGACTTTCTGTTCTGCTCACAGCCAGTTTTTGATGATTTGCATATCTGTTTTTTTAGGTTTCAGCACTGGCCTTCACTACTCCTCAAGCCTGACTCCATCTGATTCCAGAGGATGTCTGACCATCAGTGCCCTACTGGTATGTTTGCGGTTTATAATACTTCTAGTTTTCTCTCTGTCAGCTTGGTTCAGTGTTGTTTCTAATCTGCACCATATGATACGTACCTGGTGGTCTGCTCACAGTACATGTTTTTATGGTGTTCATGGCTGGTAGCAAGGTCAAGAGGAACGGTGTTATTACTCATTATGGAAATGCATAATTTATCAAATAATTGCACAGACTGTATTTATAAACTACCAAATTTAAAACTGGCATCAAATATTGTATTCTGTGCGAGTGCAATTTAATACGAGTCTTATTTAGTCTTAATTTAATTTAATTTTGGATTTGTTGTCTGTTGGTGATTTTATAGGTCCTTTTTCTAGCAATACAAATGGTCTAGTAACGGCCTAGACATTTTATTCATATTGTGATATTTCATTAAAAACTCAAATGGCCTAAAATGACATTTTATACAGCGCAACAGTGTTTTCTGAATTAAAATCATTCATTAGCTGGCATTTTTTATGTCCACATATAAAACAACACGTGGTATTTTATTCTGTCTGACATTTCCAAAATAAATGTTGACCTCAGAAGAATGTGTGATCAGTAGGTTACACAAACACCACGTCCATCTCACAGTCATGTGCTCTGGCCTTTTCAGTGTACCGGGGTTTCATTTCAAAGCTGTCCTCTATGAGGTACACCAACAGGAAATGTGTTTTATTGCCACATTGAAAATGTCTCATTAAATAGGTTATAAAACATGAATTTTATTTTTCTCTCAGGCAAGGATTTATTCCTTCGATATTATAAAAATAAAAGTAAAATAGACTTAACTATTAAATCTCTAACATAGAATGTAAGATGGAAGGTTTTATAGATACTGTGTTGTTCATAGTGGCTCATGTGCTGAAACGCCCACTGAGTGGGTTGGTATGCTGAATGAGTGGAGTTTACAGGATCAGATAGTAGACTGACTTACTGTTTTCATGTTTCGTGGGTTTCATCTTCCTTATTTGCTCTTGAAGGGGTAACGTCAGCTGCCACAAACCCGTAGATCCGAACTTGTGGTGACTGGCTGCACAAGCTCGTATCTATAGGTATGTGTCTTCCTGACAAATACAGCACCTGCCCTCTGTGTGTAAGCAAAACAACTAGCTTTATGTCATTATCTTCAAAGCACATTTTGACCGGATAATCATAAAGATGGGAATTGTCAGACTTAGTTGCAGTCTTGGCTATACAGTAAGTAATTTATAACACCAAGCTGTGTTACCACAATTGAACGCCACTGACCCTGTCAGTCACGACAGGATATTCTCTACCAATCTCCCCCCACGTGTCCCATCTTTACACAGTGACCCCACCCATAGAAGGAGGGTTGGACTACATGAGGCAATTACATGACATTATAAAAATTCCTGAATTAGGCCAGTGGGTCAGTGCGGCAAATCAATGAACAGGACTGCTTCACAGCAATATTACAGGATGTTTACATACAATTGATTATATGTTATTGATGGATTAGTAAGAAACACATTCCCATCTGGTTATTTTAGCTAAAGACTGTTTCTTAAATTTTCTTAAAAATTACCTCAATAACAATCTGTATCATGGTGCAGTTCGCTATCACAATATGCTGTAAAATGACATTTTGCATGATGGATTTGATCCATTTCGCCCTCCTGCAGTTTCCTCCAGTGTTCCGCAGGTTGAGGTAGTAGGTTGTATAGTTAAGAGTGACACCACAGGAGATAACTGTACAGCCTCCTAGCTTTCCCTGAGGAAACACACTCGGGACTCTGATGGATTATTTTACCAAACACCAACTTCTGTGCGATCTTAGACTGGGCGCTGAGTTTATCAGATGGTTGCAAATACTTTGTCTTTATATCAGGTGATTTTGTGTCTGGCCCTTAAATATTTATTTAGAATTTTTACAATTTCTTTTGTTTCATACAACGTTTCACATATTTTTTTATAGGGCGTAGGAAGAGATAAAATATGTGTGGCATAAATCAGCATGAACATGGCAAAGAAATGCCTCTCTCGTATGACATCTGTGGCAGGAAGACAGAATTAAAACAATCACAGAGCAGGGGACAGTAAGTGGGGTAAACGCACCAACGTGCTCCTGCAGCGAGGTCTGTGGGCCGCTCTAATGAAAGAGATGCCACTGAAGGGAAACACCATACAGCCGCAGGGGGAAGAACACGGTCTTGGCAGCCAATTATGTACAAAGTTCAGTTTCACTTAACCAAAACGATATATTTCCTCCGCACAGCTATGTGGTAAAGACACTGCTGTGATCAAAACAGCCAGTAACAACTTCCACTGCTTCAAACCAAGAAAACCACCGACCCCTGAAATCATCCAGGTCCCTGACAGCAATGTAAAATACGCTGATTTATTTCTTGAGTTTTTGTCACAAACTGTGTGACTTTTAGCAGCTCTCATAGCCATATTTTAGCTTTATTTTTATAAACTCCCAGTTTAAGAAGTTTCTACAGTTATGGGCTCCTATCAATAGACGCTCCCGCCGAATGTCACATACAAATTAAATCAGTGTTAAGCAAATGCGGCCTTTAAAAAATAAACTAAAAAAAAAACAGTTGTGAAAATCAATTATTCCTGCTACATCTTTATTTGAACTGCCATAAAAGTATGTTCCTTATACAGTGTTTAGTCTGAACTATTCTAATAAATAAAACGGGAGAGGTGGTATCCCCGTAGTGCGGTGTGCTGCTGTGTGCAGCAGATGTGTAGAGCATGGAGCTGTGCAATGATGAAAGACTGTTTCCACTTAAACTCTTCGCTCTCCGTCCCAAGGCCACCGAGTTCGATGGAGGTGGAGTAAGGAGCTCTGTGGGCCAGAATGAAGCAGGGGCCCTTAGTACGGGGCAGCTTCTGCAGTATGAGAGAGTCAGTTACAGTACATACAGCACGACTCTGCTGTGTTGGTTTTTTCTCAGTGCTTCCTCTGTTTTTTCCTAGTACGAGCAAAGTGTTTTTCATTTGCATCCCTGTCTGTGTGAGACGTTTTGTTGCGGCCATGGAGTAGTCGTGTGTTACAGTATACTGCAGGAGGCATACTGTACAGGAGCTCTCCCTAGTGACCCCCCCAGCACACACACCACCACGCCCTCCGCTCCTTGTGGAATCTAAGTGTAGGTTTTTGTCTTCATTGAAAATTTCTATATATAGTCCCGTTTAGCTGTTCTAATGTTAGTTCTGTGTGTGGCCGACTCCGAGTGTCGGTGAGAAGAAGTGAAAGCTAAGAAAGGCACTTTTTTAAAACTGAGATTAAATGAACGGACCCTTCGCTGCAATGAAGTGCATGTGATGTGTTCGGAGGACGCAGCATGTGATGCCTGTGACCCAGAGAGAAGCGTTTGCTTTAAAAAAAAACTATAAAAAAAACTGCTGGAATAGAGTCAAAAAAATGATTTCTAATGAGTCAGAAAGAAAGTGTAGAAATGTAGATGAAGTGAGAGCTTTGTGTTTATGACGTTCTAATTGACCTTGAAATGAAAGAGAATACACTCTCAGAGAAACCAGTAGAGGGAAAGAGGGTGATAGTGTGGGACCACAAAGGCCATTTTTCTGCTGTCACTGATCTCAGCCCATTGTGCGTTGTCCGTCAGAGGAACCCCGCTCTGGTAATTCCCTCTTCTCTCCATCGGTCTCGCTTTCCTACCATCTTGTCTCTCGTCCTTTTTCACAAGCCTTTTCTGCTGCTTTTACAGCAGCTAATACTGATAAAGTATAAGACTACCACACCGCCAGGCTTCCAGTTACATTTCCTTTACCGCTCCCTGAACTGCGTTTTCTCTCTCTTACTCCCCCCTTTTCTCTTTCGATCTTGTTCCCACCCTCCTTTTTCTCCATGAAACGCACGCTGTAATACCCAGTCACTCTCACAGACACAGAGGGAGAAAGAGACAGGAACAGAATACCGGACTTGCCGACTGGAATTTTTTTTTTCCTTTAATGAAAAGGAGCTTGAAAAGAGACATTGTAAGATAAAAATGTGATTACCTATCTTTGCCTTCTTTCTTTCTCTCCTCTGCTACTGTACGCTCTTGTTCTCTTTACCACTTTCTCCCTCCCTCTCTACCTTTCCTTATCGCTCCTTCCCTGCGTATAGCTGGCCTTTAGAGTCTAAGTGATTTCAGCTGTGGGAGGAAATGAATGGATGATATTTATTTCTCTTTTCCCCGCTCTGCTGCTGCTGTTTCGATGCTGTATGTAGCAGACAGCGGGGCAAGCAGAGGCTCTACAGTTTCTCTGCCCCGGGGACTTGAGCCTGCAATCCATGAAGCATGCGAGGCAGAGGAGGGAAAGAAAATACAGAGACACAGACAGAGAGGTGTGATATAGCGAGACTAAAGCGCCGAGCAAGAGCAGAAAGAAAATGTGAGACAGATGGAGCCAGACAGACAGACAGACAGACGGGAAGAAAGAGATGGGTAGTAGTGTCACATGGAGAAAGAGGGGTGAGTAGCAGCGGGCAGAGGCACTACAGCAACAGGCGTTACACATTTTTTCCTATTATTCACTATACTGTGGCTGTTTTGGCGCTCTGCGTCTGAGCTTATTTCCATAGCTTTTAAACATAACAGCAAAACTCAGATGATAACAAGAACTTCCGTTTGTTTTTTGTTTTTAAATCTGATGTAAAGCTGTGATTTATATGGAAAACTCGCTGAGATATTGGGCACATGTCTACTTTGTTGGATTGTATGTAGCATGCATGTGTGTGCAATGTGGTGCATTTATTTAAGTAATCCGTTATCTATCTTACCTTAACTCACCTTACATTAATACTGCTTTTGTTCGACTCTTTCCTTCCTTTCTTTCTTTCTCATTCTGTTCCTCATTTGTCTTTTTTGCCTGCTCTCCTATACTAGTGAGCATGTCGCGGTACAGGCCCATTGATCTGCTCGTTTTTTCCCTGTGCATGCCATTTTTCTACCGGTGCACACAGCAATGCATCGTCTCATCTTCTTGCATTCTTATTCTGTAAAGGCACTTAAAGAATAGATTTTGCTTTTATTCCCTACGTTTTCTGTTGTTGCTTTGTGTCTTCTTTTCCTCCATAGTTTCTAAATTTACCGTAGTGTCAGTCATGCCTATTATTTTTCTATTTAAACCCATCTTTGCTATATTTCTTGTTCACCTACTTTAACCCTTTAACCTCACTCCTGCTCTCCCTTCTATCTCTCTCTCTGTATCTCTCTCTCTCTCTCTCTCTCTCTCTCTCTCTGGCTGCACATGGTACAGTCTTGCATGTCTGAGCAGCAGACGGCTAGACAGCAGCAATCTGCTACAGCAGCCTCATGTGCTAGTCCGAATGATCCATTCAACAAAGCCTGAGCTAGCAGCACTAAAATCTCTTCCTCTACTTCTCTCTCCAGCTTTCTTTTTTTTTCTTCTCACAGATCTCTCTCTCTTTCCATTCTGTCTGGCCACATCCTCCCCTCCTCTGTTCCTCTGCTAGGCTGACCGGCGCAGACATACAGCGAGGACTGCGGCAGCCTCTGCCACCACGGTCAGCTGGGTGAGTTTCCTTCTCTCCTTCCTCGCATCTCGTCTCATCGCCCTTCCCAACCTCCCATTCCTCCTCCTCTTCATCTCGCGGCAGTCAGATCTCATTCTGTCTACCTGACGAATGAGCTTTTCCCTCCATACAGCCAGAGCCGCGTGATTGACAGGTGCGGTCTCAGAGGACTGATAAGCCTGCCGTGTCTGGAGATGGGATATCTCATAGGGAGAATGTAAGTTGTAAGGAGCTTTGGCTTTTTTTTAGTGATGAGGGGGATTTTTTTTATCTGGCAGCCCGTTTTCTGTCTCTGCTGCTCTCCTTGTCGTCAGACTGCTACGGCTGCGCGTCTGCACGGTGCAGCATTTTGGCATTTTAAGTGAAGAATCAAAGATGTTGTACCATCGATGATCATACCATGATCTGGCTGAGCCCGGCTTTGGCAGCGACAGGGAGGCCAAAATATGCTGAGGCAGAGCCATTCTTATGAACGTCATGTGATAATAAAATGCTGTGTGTCTGGGTGTGTATGGCCATTCAGTGGTGACTACAGTACGTGTGTGTTCACTTGCAATAAGATGATATGTGGGCAGTTTCGTATTAGAGTGTGTGATTATGTGTGACGTGCTTGTGATTTACGGCGTGTATCGGTATTTGACTCGTGCGCAGAATACCGTGATACTTATTGTCTTATAGAGTATTAAAATGTTATGGATGAACTAATGCATGTGCGGTGGGTGCATGCGAACCCCGATTTACCGAGACCAGACCGGACTTAGTGGCAAAACTGAGACTTAGGAAACAGCACAGCACAAAGCCAGCGAGAGAGGAAGCTGCCATTGTCTGCTCCAGTCTCAGCCACGGCGCTCGTGCAGCAGATGATCTACTGTGTGTCGCACAGGAAAGGCCAGACAAAAAAGCAATCTGTACCTCTCTCATTCCCTGAGACCCTAACTTGTGACGTTTTGCTGTGATGTGCACGGGTTGGGTTCTTGGGAGCTGCGAGGGGCACTCACACATCTCTGTAACCTAAAAAAAAAAAAGGAAAAGACTAACATGGCGGAAAGACACAAAGCACATCGAAAAAGGGACGGGTTTTTTTAGCTAGGCACGGTGACAGGGAATGTTCATATGATCCACCCACGCAGCGAAAATCGAGATAGAGGGGAACGAAAAGGAAGAACATTGGGTTTCTTTCAGGATATGGAGGGGTTTAGACCCAGAGGCAGGCACAGCGTGTGTGGCGTTGGGTGGGGGAGAGGGGGAGATGGATAGAGGAATGTGGGTATGAAGGACATGTGACTAGGATGGAGGGATGTCCAGACAAGGTGGGGTGATACGGCGAAACGCTGTCACATTTACACTAGCCTCGTTTTTTTGGGCAGGTACAATGAATGAATGAGGAATTTGTGACTAAGGTTACACCCACAATGACTAATGTTACACATGCTAACAGCACAAGGACCTCACTCAGTCTGTAAAAACAGACTGTACTGTGTATAGACATACAGTCATACACTGACAATATATCAGTGAACATGTATTCAGTTATATGCAGCAGAAGCACATATAATATCACTGGGGCTGCAAAGTGCAAATAACCCTTTGAATATAATGGGATTCAGTTACTTTATTATATATTATATAACAGACAAAAGACACAAATTCATCTCGACTCTTCCTGTTTCCTACGGGCTCTTCGTGCCTTATCTTGAGAGCAGCACAAAGTACTGGTGAGGGCGTGACACTGAAAGCTCGGTACACTTGTGTTTGACCTCATGAAAATGATCATCTTTCTTGTTCTATATCTGGTGCACCTATCTGTGTGTGCGCCTTTGTTACACGTGAATGGAAGATACTTAATAGGGAAACTCAATGCATGGTTGAGTGAGACGTGTAGGATGCTTGTGCATGTGTGCAGCAGGGTGCCGCCCCCCATGGGTGCCAAGTCATTAAAGTATGGATGAAAGCGGGATAGTGGCGCGATGCAAAATTACAGTAAAAAGCTGTTATAGTGCGTTTTAATGGATGTCATGGGAGGTTTTTGATGCAGTACTGTACTGCGTGGGGCCAATTCAGGTCTTCAGCTGCTGTGTGTATCATGCTAAGACTGTCGTCTCGGTGCTCACAGTTCTCCTAAAACTAGCGTTCAGTATGTTGAAATGTGTCTGGAGGCAAACGCCTGTTTCTATAATTGGTCGGTGATCTGTGATCACAGTAACAGCTTCATTTCCAGCTCTCCCCTCCCTTCATCCACACCTACAGTATGTAACCCTTTACATGTCTCCTTCCTCTTCTTCTTCTTCTTCTTCTTCTTCTTCTTCTTCTTCTTCTTCTTCAGCCACTCTGAAGTCGCTCTCAGTCTTTCTGCAGCATTTGAACAGCGATACTGTTTGATGCTTTGTCCTCATTCTTTCATTAGTTTGGATGGGATGTGATGCAGTGATCATGTGGTTGAAGGACAGGTAGCTTTGAGCTCTGCTTCTATTTTCGGCTTTGATTTGAAGGCATTTTTAGCCGTGTCAGATGAACGGTTGAAGAAACAGCTGCCATATTTGGTACGATCCAGCCATGCTCGAGGAATTTAGAGATTCATTAAATAGGTATTTTTACTGTGTGGTCAAAAACTCCTAATGAGCATTGACTTCTGTAAATGTGCAACTCATTCGCATTGTCACGAACTTCATATATTATTGGGAGTTTTGCTCCCCAGCCTGGTTTCAGTTTACTATGTGAGAATGCAGCTGTAAGCAAGGCTGCCTCAGAATGACTCCAGCAGCATGTAATGCAGGTTATAGCCATTTTTATTACAACAGTAAACAAGCACATCAAATCATCTCTAAACAGAGAACAAAAACCTACTCTAGTCTGTACAGTAGAATCTGACTGATTTCTATAGGATGTCATTGCCATGGTCGGATATACTTCACTGCTGAGGTCTCCAGCTCCATGTTATCATATGCATATTGACATGTTTTAGCTGTAGGGGTTTGGTGTGTATGTCGTGTTATTGTAATGACATCTTTCAATCTTTTTGAGATTTGCATCTTAAATTGAATCAGTAATAAAAGGCATTTATTATTATCTCTAGGGATGCACCGATCCGACTTTTTCCGCCCCGATCCGACTTTTTCCGTCCCGATACCGATAGCGATACCCGAGCTTTGGGTATCGGCCGATACCGAGTACCAAATCCGATACCAGTGTTAAATGAATTAGCTGTATGCCTCAACAGGGCAACAACAGGCTTGACTTAAACATCGCTTTCCTAACTTTGTAAAACAAAATGTAATGATTAAATACATGCATATAAATGTATTTTATTGTTATTTATTATTAAAATAATAAATTGTACACCAGCAACAATTTTTAATGCAGCAACAAATTGGTCAAAACTTAAACAAGAATTAAAATTCCAGTGTATAATGTATATAGTATATCAACATAAAATTGAATTGAATAGATCGTCCCCGTTGTCACCGATATCCGATCCAGCTATTTGAGTCAGTATCGGCCCGACATCCGATCCAGTATCGGTATAGGTGCATCCCTAATTATCTCACCACTTCTCATCGTCTATATACACACATTTTTTGCATTCAGGTATTTGGTGGTAAAAATGAAAATGTGATGTGATGTCATCTGAGTTCAGCGGGGTTTCCTACGTGGAGCAGCAGGTCTGCGTCAGTAGGTCATGGTGTCAGTGTTTGTTCAGCTAAAACCTGCAGAGAAAGAGTAAATCCAGACAGTCAGTGAGGAAGAGGAAAAGAACGAGAAACATACTGAATATTTGTAGATATGATGCATGTTTGGTTTTGAAATGTCATCCTCTGCTCTGACCAAAAATAACAAAAAACAATTGTGAGGAAATTGAAAGCAGCTAACTTCCTTGTGTGCAGCATTCACACTGTACTTCCATCACTGTGTGTGTACGTGTGTGTGTGTGTGTGTGTGTGTGTGTGTGTGTGTGTGTGTGTGTGTGTGTGTGTGTGTGTGTGTACGTGCACACGCCACATTATTAAGACCTCCCACCACAGCCTTGCCCCCCGGCCTCTGCTCGATTCTTTTCCAACTTGTAAAATGGCCGACCATTTAGAGGACTGTAGATCCTTCAGTGTCTCTCACTGACAACTTGCTTAGTGTTTTACAGTATTACTCTGTGCAGGCAGGTAAAGTGCTCACAGCTGGACCTGCAGTGGTGGAAATTGATTAACATGGAAACAAAGCAAGTCTTAATACAATAATCTTTTGACTGACATTAAGCAAGCAGATGTTATACTTCCATTTTCTGAAGGACAGTTCAGTATATGTTCTTTAGATAGATTCACCGCAGCTGAGCAGTGTATGTACAGTTCTTTATTGCTGTCAGGCGGTTGTCAACTCACCAAGTAATGAGGTAATGTGAGGTCGCTGCAACGTTGTTTAACCAGGCTTCATTTCATTAAAAACAGGTTTAGTGACGTCTCGTGATAGCTTTTGTAAATCTGTTCAAAATTTGATCAGAAAACATAACACGGCAGATAACATGTCCTGGAGTTAAATACATTTGAATGCGCTTAATGAAGAGATTGTTACTGTAAATCAAACATCAGTGATTTTCTACTGCATTCACTGGCCTCAACATTTAAGCATGCAGCTTGTTTTAATGTTTCATGTCTAAATGCATGAATAAACACATCTGTTCTGTGAGTGTACAGCATATGTCAGCGAGTATGGTTTTGTCAGCTTTATGTCCTCACTCGTCTGTCGTTTCCAGCCCTTCCCCTGCGCTGTGATCTCACTCGAGCTCTCACGGAGTCCTGAGATGCCCTCTGATCGCTGGATGAGAGGCTCACGTTTGAATCCAGCTCGGTCTTTTTCTGTCTGCTGCTCGTTACAGTAGCTGCTGTTGCTCCAGCGGCAGCAGCAGGTGTGTCTACCTCCTGTGCCGCCGCCGCCCCCCCCCCCACCCCCCTCCTTCCTGTTCCCTTATCACTGCAGTACGGCAGCTCTGTCTGGGAGGCAGCCATTCCATTGTTCTCGCGCCCCCTTCACCTAAAGGTGCTCTTGTGGGTGTAGGCGCCGCTCTGCCCGCCCAAGCACATGAACGGGACTGGGTCCAAATCCCTGTGATACTTGGCACCTACGTGCCCCGAGCATGTTACGCTCACGGCTTTTCTGTCTCCCTTTTCTCCCTGGACAGAGCATGCTACACTCTCTGCTGCAGACCGCCGCCATCTTGTTACTGCTTGTGCTGCAGGTCTGCCCGCCTCTGCTGCACTCAAAACCAAATCGTCGAACCCAGCCTCTAGTGTTTGCCAGCGTCTCTCTCTCTCCTGCCACTGTGGTTTCGTTCCATGCCAATCCTGCCTTTTCGTAGCTTTATCAGCACTTTGCACAACACTTTGGCAGCTAATGGACGCATTTTATCGCTGCACAGAGGCAGACACACCTGGAACTTTTAGGTGTGCTTTATACCTGAATGGTCACAGAGAGGAGGCGCTCTCATCACGATGTCACAGCACATTTATACTTATTAGTACAAAAAGGAATGTATGTCATTGGTAAGTGTGTATGCATGACCAAAACCTTTCCGTAACTGTCACCAAAATAACTTACTGTAATCTTAACTATATGACTCATCATAACCAACCCAATTACACACAGCACCAGCCAACCACAACCTATCCAAATAGGTGTGACAGTAAACTGCTGCAACGATTAACTGATTAGTTGTCAACTATTAAATTAATCACAGACTCTTTTGATAATCAATTAATCGGTTTAAGTATGTTTTTAAGAGAAAAAAAAGTAAAAAAATTCTCTGATTCCAGCTTCTTAAATGTGAATATTTTCTGGTTTCTTTCCTCCTCTATGACAGTAAACTGAATATCTTTGAGTTGTGGACAAAACAAGACATTTGAGGACGTCATCTTTGGGCAACACTGATCAACATTTTATTGACCGAACAACTAATCGATTAATCGAGAAAATAATCAGCAGATTAATCGACAATGAACGTAATCGTTAGTTGCAGGTCTAGTTATATTAATAATTTACTAATGATGTTGTGAAAAAAAGTGCCATCTCTTTTTTGCAAGTTATGATTGTTGTTTTTTTAAAGGAAAATATGCATCAAAATCTATAACTGATTCTGCAGGTGTTTATGTTAATGGAGCTCAGTGTATGCTGAGAACATGAGCACATATATATATATATATATATATATATATATACATATGCTATCTTTGTGTGTGTGTGTCTGAAAGAGGGAGGGCTTTTAATGGTAAGAAAGTCCTCATTCTAATTCTGTTTGGCACAAACTAACTATGCTGTTTGACCATATGTGCACAGAGCAGATCATAAAGTGACTGAAAATCACACGTGCTCACATTTCCTCCATACTTAATACTTTTAAGTATTGTTGTAGTACTAGAAAGGTACTTCACAGTCGGGCTGGGCGATATGGCTCATAAATAATATTTTGATATTTTTAGGCGATATCGCGATATACAATATATATCTCGATATTTTTATATTTTCTCTAAAATAACTGTTTGATTTAACACTTTGATGCTGTATGATCATACCAGCGTGATCATTCTAGTAAACTAATCTGAACACTCTGAGGTGGTTTACTACTGTATCATATTGAAGTCAGATTGGTCTTTGGAAATGTATTCTTATTTTGACTAATTAATCACAATTTAAATTAAAATTGTATTCATTCTTTTTTTTAAATTATCATTAATTTTATTTATTATTTAATATTTATTAATTTTGTTTTATTTCTTTATTTATTATTGATAGACTGACTGACTTGTTGAATTTTGACACATTGAATTTATGTCACATTCACCGGAAGATCACCTTTATTTTGAAGTCAGTTCTTGGTCGCTTTTATCTTGAAGCCAGTTCTCACACGCTCTTACCGTAATGTCTAGTAAATACACAGCAAAACAGCGTGGGGGATAGTTTGACCGTCCTTTTCAAAGTGCAGGCTGGCATCCTCTATCACCTTTTCTGACCTCAACACGTATAAACTCGCTTTGTCGCTTCACTTCTTTCGCTCTTTCCAGGCTCTTTCCAGGCTCTTTCCAGGCTCTTTCCAGGCTCTTTCTCTTCCCTGCTTCTCTTTAGATACAAAAACACACACCCCGTACGCACGTCCATGCTCATACGCCACACACACTCGCCAAGGAGAGTGTGTCTGTGAGAGGGAGAGATCCGCGGGGTGTCATGCAGGCAGCTTAAAAAAAATTACGTGATAATTAATATTTGTACCTGATGTTCGCGATGTGGTCATTTACTACATCCCACGTAGAGCAAGCTGCAATACATCGAGTATATTCGTTATACCCCTACTACACGGTGCATCCATCATACTTTTCCCAACAGAATCAGATATGGGTGACATACTGTACAAACATACTAATATAAGAGTACAGTATGGAAATGGTACTGTATAAATGTATTGAGCTGTGCTTTGGTTGAAAAACAAGTGGATGTGTGAGTAGGCGGAGGCCAGAGCGATACAGCAGTGAGTTCAGAAGGTCTTCGATCCTCTCAGACACTCTGCCAAGAACAGACTATATAATCCTAATGAAATCATAAAGAGTATGAAGAAAACAAACTGTCCCTCAAGAATACAGCCATACATCTGATGTTGCCAGTTTTACTTGTATCTCTGGACATACATGCACTGTGTGTGTGCAAGGCCGAAGGATGCCTTGTTACGGGGTTAAAATGTTCTCAGCTTTTATCTGACGTTCCCCTTTTTCAGGTCACGGTCTTCTGTCCCACTAGTTGTGAGTCAACCACAGAGCTCTTCAATCACAGCTATGCAAATCATCGTCATCTTTAGTATGAATGTGATGTGGTTCAAGTGAAAGGAGAAAAAAATGGCCAGAATTTAAGTCATTCCTGATATTAGTATCAACTACATGCCTAAAATATATGCGTAAATGTTTTGCCTGAAAACTCACAGTAGAAGCTCTTCAAACTTACAAGCTGCCAACAAATGAAATTCTGACTAATCATTGATATGCTTCCTGTTAGGGCCGTCAAAGTTAAAATGATAATAAAGCAGTAATGCAAAATTAATTTAGTCACAAAGGAGGAATATAAATAACGCTCCAAACTCACGCTAAATTTTGGCGAGTAAAAACTGTCATGGACATTTTCAAAGGGGTCCCTTGACCTCTGACCTCAAGATATGTGAATGAAAATGGGTTCTATGGGTACCCACGAGTCTCCCCTTTACAGACATGCCCACTTTTTGATAATCACATGCAGTTTGGGGCAAGTCATAGTCAAGTCAGCACACTGACACACTGACAGCTGTTGTTGCCTGTTGGGCTGCAGTTTGCCATGTTATGATTTGAGCATATTGTTTTATGCTAAATGCAGTACCTGTGAGGGTTTCTGGACAATATCTGTCATTGTTTTGTGTTGTTAATTGATTTCCAATAATAAATATATACATATGTTTGCATAAAGCATATTTGTCCACTCCCATGTTGATAAGAGTATTAAATAAATGACAAATCTCCCTTTAAGGTACATTGAACAGATAAAAAATGTGTGATTAATCACATTAACTATTTTAATCGATTGACAGCCCTACTTCCTATAAAAGTTCAGTTTAAACACTTATTCTATACTACTATCAGCAAGTATTTGTCATTATTAACAGATGATATACAGTTATACTTTACTGACAAGTGAAATAATGTTGGACATTTTTCTTTTCGAGGACAAACAATTGTGGCAGTGCGCATAACAATAAAGCACATAATGGTAGAAGACAGATGCTGTTTGACAAATAGAAGAGTTAACAAATAGCAGTCAAATACAGCAACACAACAAATGCTGCAATTTAGAGCCTCAAAAATTAATTGACAGTCACGGTCAACAAAATTGAACATTTAATATTCTCAGGCGTTAGCTTTTGATTGCATTATACTGTATTCTGTTAGATATGTCATAATGGACAGAGATAAAGGCAACATGTTTGGAAAACACAGGCCATAAGATCTATTTGCGGTGCCTTTATTTTAACATTACCTTTTTTTTTTTAGGAATGACGATGTCCGTTGGTTGGTTGGTCTGACCAACCAACAGTCCAACCATTTCAGTCCATATGGACTGAAATATCTCAGCAATTTTTGATGAACTTTTTTCACAGATCTCCACGGTGCCCAGAGGATGAATCCTAATGACTTTGGTGTTCCCCTAACTTTTCACCTAACGCCACCAGCAGGTAATTTTTTTTCACTTATCCAGTGAAGCTCTCCTCATCTATTAGATGGACAGGCACAACATTTTATACAGACCTTCATGGTCTCCAGATGATGTATCCTTATGACCTCTAGCACCAACATGAGGCTGACATTGGTGGTTTTGTGGCGAATGTCTTAACAACTACTGAACGGATTGCCATGAAATTTGGTGCAGATATTTATATCCTTTGGTGTTCCCTTAACTTTTTTAAGTCATTCCCATCAGCCTCAGCTGTACTTTGCGTTTAGTGCTAATCAGCAAATATTAGCATGCTAACATGCTTAGCTGAGATGGTGAACATGGTAAACTTTATTTTTTTGCCAAACCTCACCATGTAAGCATCATTATTGTGAGCATGTTAGCATGCTGATGTTAGCATTTAGCTCACTGTGCCTACTGTAAATGCAGCCTCACAGAGCCGCTAGCACGGGTGTGTGAAAAGTAGTTCTCTAGGTGACGTTTTACGGGTAATTATCATGTGTAGACTACATCTCTGACTCTCATGTAATGTTTTTAACATGTTTGTTTCCTTTCATGCCCACGACATATGAGTCTCTCCTTGGTGATAATAAAGTCAGTCAAAAAATGTTATGAAGCAGAGCAGGTAAAACATGGAGGAATAGATTATAATCTGAGCAGCTATCTGACAAATTCAGCACAGCAAGCTTTTAATTATCAATTTGTAGTTGCGATCTTGCTGAAACTGTTGACGAGCTGCGTTGCCGTTATATTGTCACGAATAAGAGAGTAAAAGTGTAGTGAATTATCTTCACGGCAGCAGAGTAGACATAGATTGCATGACATGGTGCAGTTTGCACGTGGAATGCAGAAAGATTTCAGGCACTCGGTGATGAAGGCCAGATGTTTGAGTTATGCATAGGAAGTCAATTGTCTACAGTTGCTACCGGGTATGACAGTGATGCGGCATGGCACCAGCACTGGTTCAGTATCTACTGTATAATCACATTTAAGAAGGCCCTCTCACATATTATGGCCTGTATGTAACAAATACCTGAGCTCGGTTTGGTCTTCAAGGGGAACGTCACATAAACAGAGGTGCATAAATATAAATAGAAACGGTGTATGAGTGAGGAAGTAAGAGGAGTTGCTCGTGAATTCCCTGGTTACACTTTGCATAGCAACTAATCCCGTTTCTCATACTTACTAAACCTTAACAGAGTCAGAGTGGTTGATCACGATGATCGGTCAAAAACTGAAATAAAAGTGAGCTATCATGCTACCTCTGTTGGGCGAGAACGTCACGAAATTTAGAGTTTAGTTATTAATTATTACATGTTTCTCCGTGGGATGAATGATTCAACAGCTGCTGGTTCTTTAAAACTCTTCAGTCACAAAAGCGGAAAAAACAAGGGGAGAAAGAACGATAATTGTTTTGATAGACAAAGTTTTCACCCAAGGACGGTGACGAAAAATCAATCAACTGTAAAAAGTTTTTTGCAGGACAAATAATTGAGGTGTAAATGTATATATGTATACACAGCAGCCAGCGGTACATACGTACTGCTCCTCCTACTGTAGCCCTGCTCCTCCTACTGTAGCCCTTTTCCCTCGTTCCTTCTCCCTGCTTTTTTTCTCCTCGTCTTACACACAGTTACACACACCCCCAGCCTGTCTGTCCCACACACACACACACCGTCTTTTGTTTGGATTCAGACGGCATTGAAGGCAGATCCTGTGGCCCTTCTGAGGAGAATGTTAATATGCCCGCTCTGGTCTCTCTGGGGACGCAGAGAATGGACTCTGGCTGCTAATGCACTGTCACACTAACCCGCTCACTCTTCTCACACAGTTAGAAACAGCAGCTCTAGTACTGCCCGCACTGAAATGTATTTAACTTCACCCACAACTTACTGAAGCATTAAGAGTTGCTTTTAACAGCGTTATGCCAGGTGGGCTATTTGTTGTGTGCACTTAAACTTATTTCACTTTGTGTCATTAGCACTATTTACCGTGTTTTGGTCCATAGGAGTTTGTAAGTACATACTGTGGCTGATGAGGCAGCATTTCAGCACACTTTCTTCCATCCAACCTAATCTAAAAGCCATATTTATGTCACATGTTTTTGTTGACAAATTACCGTACATGGCAGTTTGTTCCCCCACAAAGAATTAATGGATAATGTTAACAACATCATCATAATATTAATCTACATTTAGGGTTTAGCCAAGTCAGACTATCTTAAAGCTCAGTGTCAGATTTAAGCAAATTAAACAATTTGGAAAACATCTAAAATATATTGCTTGTGGTTCAGTGCAAGAGTAGAACTGCAATGATTAATCAAGTAATGGATTTGTTTTTGACTAGTAAATTATCGCCAACTATTTCGTTAATCGTTTTGAGTAATTGTTTTAAGAAAAAGAGTAAAGATTCTCTGATTCCAGCGTCTTAAATGTGAATAAGTTCTGGTTTCTTTACTCCTCTATGACAGTAAACTGAATATCTTTGAGTTGTGGACAAAACAAGATATTTGAGGACGTCATCTTGGGCTTTTTTTCTGACATTTTATAGACCGAGCAAATAATCAATTAATCGAGAAAATAATCAACAGATTAATCGACAATGAAAATAATGCTTAGTTACAGCCCTAGTTGAAGGCACATTTGCCAAACCAAACCGGTCGGTGTATCATCTATACACATTCAGTTATTTCATTCAGACTGGAAAATGGAAAACATAAAAAAAACTGATCAAGATTTACCTTCTCTACTTTTTGCTGGTATCCAAAAATTATTTTTTTCCCCCCTCTTTAAGTGATAAATAATTTCACACAGGTGTGTTTCTTGTATCTCATGAACAGATTCACTAAAAGTTGAAGTTGAGGCTGCGTATTAGAAAGATATTCAACTGTCTCACACTGTAATCAGTCGTGCAATAATAGCCAGATGATCTGAGAGGTATTAAACAGAGCTGCTTTGATGATTTTCTGGATATTTTTTATTAATATTTTAGTCTTTAGACATTGTACTAATTTAACAAAATGTTAACAGGAACAACTGTTAACTCTATGAACTGTAAGACGATGATTTTTGGAATATTGTTTCACAAATGAAGCCTGTTTGACTTAAATATGCACATTTACTATATTTAACTGTACATGTGTAGCTGTAGAGCCCAGTTATTTACATAAACATAAGTTCATTCCCAGATAATGTTCTTGAGTTGAGCGCAAAATATTTGACTAAACAGTCTCAAATCAAGATCCACTTCGACCTTGACTGTATAGAACATAACTGTCAATCACACATGAACTAAGAGCACTAGCCATAGAAAATCCTGCACTTGCTTTTAACACCTACTGTATGTTTAACATGCAGTCGCCTGTGGTCACATTAATAAACTGTTTTACTGTAAGTGTCAATGAACTTTCCTGCTCTACGTTTTTCTTTCACTCATTCATTCCTTTTTCCGTCTGTTTCCCAGCTGTGAGCCGGGAAAATGCAGCGCACTGTCCTCCCCTCTCCCCACCCCGTCTCGCTCCCCGTCAACTGAAGTCCTTTCATGATGAATGGCAAGGTACGATAATAGCCTTCAGGTTGCCATAGAAATGAGACAGGGGCCCTGTGTGTGATTTTTTTTTTTCTTTTTTTTTTCCTCCAAGCATAAATGACAGAGGACTCTGAGGCAAACTCTTTTTCCCCACCCTCGCAGGCGGCTCCGCACTTTGCTTCCATCTTTTCCTCCTCTCACATCTTTTCCTAATCAGCACGTCTACTTCCTTCCACCTAATCTGATGTGATGCATTAATATCACAATCATGCGAGTTGAAAGTGATTAAGCTGCCATGAATTTAACAGAAAACAGAAGCGTTTGAGAAGGGTTTCAGTCCTCCACTATGTGTCTATTCACATATCACCAGCACCACGACCGGTCCTGACAGTTTTAATACTCCGAGGTGATCTGTGGCCGATCCGCGCACACTTAGGTCACAAGCACCCGGGCAACTTTTCAAAACTGGTCTGATGCTGAAGAACGATCCAAGACTTTGGGGAGCAGATGGGAGCTTTTTCGCCGCACGAGGCATCCGCCCAACTCAGGTCTCCGCCCAGCATTGAGCGTCTCGGTGCAGCTGCTGGCGTGGCCGTTGAAACTGAGCTCTTGTGATCTCAGTTCCCCGCCAACAGCTGCTCTCAAGCTAAACAAAGTATTGATCCAGTCTGTCATTTTCACACTCGTGTGTCTGGAGGTTGGTGATGATCTCTGATGTGTTTGTGTCATGTTTGTGGTGTCAAGGAGTGATGAGTTAGAACCGCTAGTGCATGTGCATCATGTACCACCAGTATGTGCACTATGTATGCATATACTTTGTGTGTGGTGGATCAGGCAGATGATTTACAACGAGCAGACTTTTGATTGGCCATAAGCTTCATAAATCATCAAATGGCAGCTAGGGAACATTAACAGCAAATATGATCAATACCGGCAAATACAAATATGACTACATGTGCATAATATTCATTACCTACAGTCCACGCAGCATGACATACAGTAGTGCTGAGTAAAGCAAGTCTCAATTATACACTGTTTGCGATATATTTTGTCAGAATTATATTATCATATTGTAAATAAATCAGTAGACAGAAAATGAATCAACAACAAACTTTTTTTATGGCACTGTAAATTAAATACATTTAGATTTGTTATTTTGGTTTGACAAAACCAAGGGATGAACTCCTGGGAACCTGTGACGGGCATTTTTCATTCATTTCTGACATTTAATAGACTAAATGACTATTCTGTCAATTGAAAAAAGGATATCCAGACCAGTAAGTAATAAAAGTTGTAGGCCTAAAATGTACCATGGGGCAATAACAAATCACTTGGTAATAAAGAGTAACTATGTTGTGGTGAGTTACAGTAGACTCTATAGATACCTTCAATCCACCAACAACCATATATATAAATAAATAAATAGATTTGTTATGCACTAGAATAATGGAAAACATATCAACAAAAATGAAAAAGCAGAATAAAACATATTGATATTTAAGACTTCAGTTGCAGCCCAGACAGCCTCCTTTACCATCGCAGAGAGAGTTGCAACCGCTGATAACTTTCACTTCTTTAACTTCTGTATAACATTAAATATTCATAATGAAATAAGCAACAATCAAAGTAAAAAAAATATTTATTTATTGAAAGGTTAATCGAATCTGCTTCATCAGTAGTGTGTTTTTTTTGGGGGTTTTTTAACAAAGAAAAACACCATCACTACTTTGTCCACACCGGGGAAACTGTGTAAGTAAATGAAATACAAGCTAATTAAGAAACACATTTATTTATTTTACAATGCATGAAGAAATAAGAAAAATGCTGCAAGACGTACAGAACAAAACAGAACACTTAGTGATGAGTAAAAGGCTGTAAAACTGATCCATATATAACTGCCTTTCTGCCGGGTCGCTCTTGTAAAAGAGGTATTTCAAGAGACTTCCTGGTTAGAAATAGGTTAAATAAATAGAATAATATAAACATCGTGCAATCCGAATGTTAAAACTAAAATCAACATTGTTAGCTTATTTTCCAACAGCAAATCGTGAACACCCTGGAAACTGTGTTATAACTCAGTTCTGTTTTGTTCTGTACGAACAGAAGTTTTCTATATTTGCAGTGTATTTTCTTTATGTTGTGTATTTGTGTTGTCAAATTGGTGAATGTGTTTCTTAATTTTCTGTGTTTTCAATTTGATTTGCTGCAGTTGAGCTACTTGTAGGGCGTCGATTCGATGCAGAAGTGTAAACCAGCCTTTAGTTAAAGTTGCAGGTCAGTTAGTGTTGTAGTGGACGACTGGCCAGTGCATCATTTATGAAATGTGTTAAAAAAAAAAAGAAGTATATACTGTTCAACTGTATGCATTGTTGAGCATTTAGATCAAAATACAGGGAGACAGTTTCATTTTGGCATTTTATATTTATTATTATGTTTCCCTGATACACCACCACATAAGAGAAAATGAGAGGTTATCATGTTATTACAACGAGCACATTTTAACGACCTTTGTTCAAATGTCTGTTGTTCATTTATGACCCTGATTGATTCCCCTCTGTGGAGTCTCATTGTGTTCAGCTGCAGAAACCTGTCGTCCAGATGATTCTCCTGTCACATCTGCCGTTGATATATATATATATATATATATATACTGTATATCAGTTCTTCTTCAGCGCTGGCAGGTTTAGAGAGATGCATGCTTCTTTGCTTTCTTTTCTATATGTTAACCTTTCAGCTTGTTTGTTTTGGAGTACCCACAGGGTCAGTTCACTTCCCTCGCCCTGTAATCGATCCAATGGTAGCTTTAAACCCGTCATTCATTTTGTCTTTTAATTTGTTAATTTGTTTGTTCAATAGCAGTCTGATTATCTTGTATATTGTCAAAGTTAACGCGATAATAACGCAAATTAATTTTAACGCCACTAATTTCTTTAACGCATTAACGCATACCGCTCCAAACTTTTGTTGAGGAAAAACTGGCATGGCCATTTTCAAAGGGGGCCCTGACCTCTGACCTCAAGATATGTGAATGTAAATGGGTTCTATGGGTACCCACGAGTCTCCCCTTTACAGACATGCCCACTTTATGATAATCACATGCAGTTTGGGGCAAGTCATTTATTTTTTATGCTAAATGCAGTACCTGTGAGGGTTTCTGAACAATATTTGTCATTGTTTTTTATTGTTAATTGATTTCCAAAAATAAATATATACATATGTTTGCATAAAGCAGCATATTTGTCCACTCCCATGTTGATAAGAGGATTAAATACTTGACAAATCTCCCTTTAAAGCTGGGGTCTGCGATCTTGGAAAACTAGCATAATTTGAAAGTCGCATCGCCTCAGGAGCTCCGTCTAAACCCCCCCCTCCCCTCGAAACTCCTTATAAGGCAACGCCCCCCACACACATGCACGAGCACCGCCGCATCTTAACTACTTCACATTTTTCGTAGCTATTTCATCACTAAATTCACTTCTGAAAAATGTTGAGGCGAGAAATCAACGGTGTAGATTTAGAATATTGACAGTTTTACGATGTTAGATGGTGAATCAAACATTTTCTCAACTGTTGTCGGAGTTTAGAAGCTCCACAAACTGCCGGCACAGCTAGCTAGCTCCTGCCGGGATCGCCACCTCTCCACCCGGGCATTCACTCACACAGACCCCGCTATGAGCTGGAGCTCTCTCAAGAGACCGGTCTCGTAGACGAGGGGCTTTATTTCCTTGTTGACGGAGAGGGGAGGGGGGGGCAGCAGCTCGCTGGAGAGCCGGCCACAGAGCAGCAGAGAGGGGAGGGAAAGAGAGAGATACCTGCTGAGACAACACGACCCTTTTTAACATTACTCTAATATCTGGAGGGAGATCAGTCCACTCGTTTGTTTCTGTAACTGAAAAAGCAGTTTGAGTAACGTAAATTTTGTTCGGCAATGTTTTCTATCCGCCGTCTCCCCTCGTTGATAATCCTGTTTGTCTGACTTCACTTTGAGCTGTTAGAATAAATAGTTTAAATCTGCAGTATTTTATAAAGTAAACTAACAGAACATAAACAACTAAATCAAAGTTGTATTTTTCGATAATATGGTAATAGTGGTATGAGTTCGTTCTCGTTGTCCGGTGTTTTAAGAGCTGAGTTTTCTCTTCCACTCTCCAGTGAACGTGCGGCGGACACGCGCTTTGAGTTCACGCTGGTGCAGGCTGAGGCTAGAGTACGAGCAGGGAGGCAGGGAGGCATCTGATTGGTTCCTTACAACCGGGACTATTTTTACTGACTGGTAGACGTTTTTACAGGATTACAGCAGCTACAGATAACGGATCTTTTCCGGTCTTTTTTCAGTGCTCAAAAGAAACGGATTGCTGTCGGGGTGTAAAGACCATTTCAACCAATATAACAAAAAGTGTATACTGGATAAATCGCAGACCCCATCTTTAAGGTACATTTTGAACAGATAAAAAAATGTGTGATTAATCATTGACAATCATGCGATTAATCGCGATCAAATATTTATTCGATTGACAGTTCTAATATTGTTTCATTAAATAAGGAAATATTTTTTAATCAAAACCAAATAAATTAAGCAACATTGTTCATCAGGTGAAACGGTTGAGATGTATCATCTCGTTCCCAATGTCACTTTTTGTAACCAGAAATTAATTTTCCGTAGAGTGATTAAATGTCAGTTTCGCGATGGCCAGTGGCGGTGGTGTCTTTGAGTCAGATGTAGTTAATTTTGACAGGACTATTTCCTGATGATTTTGCAGGAAACTCTCTCCCCAAAAAAGACTTAAATGTTATCAGTTCCTCTTTAACTTTAAAGCCCCCTCTTCTGAAGATAGATCATTTTGTTAATGAGATTTTGAGATCTTAACACGTTCACATTCGTAGTCCTTTCTGACAAGTCTTATTCCGATCATTCATCAATGCAACTCTCCTCCCGTGCATGTCGGCAGTGGATGTGATCAGTGAGCCTGAAACTGGAATTTTCAACAATCAAATAAAACTTTTTCTGAAAATATTTGAGGCGGATAACAGGCCTTTATATTAGCCTATTAAATCAGGATTTTTAAAATAATTAAAAAAATGTAACTTAAGGTCTTACTGACCCTAATTATTTCAGAAAAATAACAGAATGCAAGCAAACGTGTAGGAACCAGAACACGCGGGGTGTTTACAGGTTTTGCAGCAGCTGTTCGCCAGAAAACAACCACACGTTCGCCACATAATTGATTTGTGTTTGAAAATATATGATTTGCTGTAAACCTGCCACGACAACACTGCGGGCAGCCACAACAGTTTCTCTGTGGGTCCATTGTTTGTGAGGCTGGCTGTACAGTTGTTGTAGTAAATGTAGCTGTATGCAGTGTATACAGTAGATCTACTCTCTCTATAAAACAACTTCTACTGTGGCCTTCCTGAGCAGAACGGCACAGCCTGATATCATCGTCCTATTCAGACTCAACCAAGGTTGAAATATCTATAAGATTAAGCACCTGGTTCATCCTTTTGATAATTTTATCACCTCTTTGTTTATTATGGTATTTGCTTTTTGTTCACATGCCCCTGAGTATCAGGGAATTTACCGCTAGTTAGATACAAATACATGAAATAGAAGAATTCAGTCTCACAGTGCAAATGTACAGTCCCCACTACATCTTTTTATTCACCTGGTTACTGGAGTTACTGTAATGAAAGAACGCAGTACGTTTTAACACACAGGCAGCTAGACCCTTAAACTGTTGCATGTACAGTAAGTATAGGGTGTATTGTTAAATTGGGACAGTTAAGCTTTGCAGTGAATATCTTTTCAAGGAATACACAAAATAACCCAAAATCAATGCGTATGCGTTGCTGAAAAGGCATCTGATAAGTAAAAAAAGGTCACATGGATATGATGTCATATAAGTAGGCGTGTTATTGCGTGCTGTGACACTTGACTCCAGACTCACAGTGATTTTGAAATGACGTTCAGCGTTCTGACGTAAGCTTATAAAAATCTAAAAACGAATACTCACTGTTTCATTCCAATATATTTTGTAATGGGTATCAAAATTACTATGAATTAAAGGACCAGTGTCTATTGGCAGAAATAGAATATAATATTAATAAGTATGTTTTCTTTAATGTATAATCACCTGAAAATAAGAATCGTTGTGTTTTCATTAGCTTAGAATGAGCCCTTCATATCTACATAGGGAGCGGGTCTGCTTTCCTTTCTGTAGTCCGCCGTACCCCTGAACGGACAAGCCAAACTCTGTTAACTTTTCCTGCTTTGGTCCGGAGTCGATAACGTTATTCGCTCCCGTTGCCGCCGCTCTCTCTCTCTTGCTTCACCCCTCACTTCCCACGCACCAGCTCTGCTCCAAATGACCTACGCTACTCTTACAACAAACGGCTCTAAAGAGGGACATTCACGTTTTTGCATCGGCCACCGTAGCTCCCCACCAGAGCCTACACACTGGACCTTTAATTCTACACTCCTTTCACCCTCTTAAAAAATTTACATTTTGATAGTGTCCCATTTTGCCAGTTGCCTATGGGACACTCTGTTACTGCCAAAATGGACACTGGTCTTAGTCATTTTGATAGAAAAAAATGTTTTTGAGGATCACGAAATATTTTCTTGACAGAAATCAATTTTCTAAACTGGATCAAATATAATTCTCTTAAATATGTTATCAACTAGTGAAGTACTACAAAGCTAAGAAGAGCTAGCATAGCCCTGTTTTAGCTAGCCTACTTAAAAAATATCATGGATGTATAAAGAGAACTGGATACGGTAGTGTTTCCTTTAACTCCGCCCACTCGCTCCAGTCTCGGTCTGGATCTCATTCACATGAACAGAGGAAGGGAAATAACTCTGGATTCAGCTAGTAGTGCATTTTACAACTTTTGGGACCTAATGATTTAAATAAGGGCTAGTCGAGTGTTCATACTGGGAAGATGATTTACTTAAAAAAAAAATATCTGCTGATTTACAGACGTCTCTTTCCCAATGTAAGTCTCAGGGAAAAAGACACAGAAGTTGAAATTCCACCATTTATAAAATTTGCTTCAAAGCCCAGCGCAGTTCCTGGACGCTTTGAAAATATTTCAACACCATTAAAAGCTCTGGCTCACTGTTTCACATGATAATCTCAATTATGTTGTTGTATTTTCATTATATGGTTATTTGCAGACATTAACATGTTGAAATTACTCTTCTTTAATTTCTCTGGGGGGGGTTTGTGTCCCATTTTGCCAGTAGTGCCTATAAAAAACTGGTCTCAGGACATAATGTGTTTGAGATGGAGTCATCGATTCTGTCTTTGATTATTCTTTATTTTTTCTTCTGTATTTTGTAGTTAATGATTATATAATTGTATCAAGTTGGAAGCGAAGGCGTCGGGACGATTCAGTAAATTGCTCCAGAATGCAAACACTCACCCTCGTCACTTTACTCCAATATTCGTAAAGCGCGTCAAATGGTCATTCTGTCATGTATTTTCTATTAATGCTGTTATTGAATCAGATGAGCACAGGCTAAGAAACGTTGTGATTATGTGTGTCTGTGTTGATAAAGACCTAAAGCTGCTTAAGCTTCAAAGGGGCTTAAACTGTCTGTTGTGACTGCTCAGCTTGAAGCTCTGCATCTTAAGGACTGCATCACACTTCAGGTGTTCAGTCCTTTTATTTTATAAACTGGTGTCATATGCTGGTGTCTTTAAATTGCTTCATACGATGTATGTATGAGCCAAATAATATCTGTAGTACATCCTGTAAGTCAGTTGTATTTCTGTACTCTTGACCTACAGAGATCCTCGTGTCTCTCCTCTAGTATTTCTCGCCAGGAGTTGCAAAGAAAAAATCAATCCGTCTTAACCGAAACAGACGTCTTCTTTTAAAGACGACAAGTTTGATAAAGGTCATCCCGTTATTAAAACATCTGTTTGAAGTAAGAACATAAGAGGTGGGCACAGCTGCACACCTACACTCCGAGCACATATTTTAGAGAGGAGTCAAGAAAAGTGTCACAGCGACCTTGATCATCAGCGGCGTCTGTGCATTTGATATTTTTTAACTTTTTGTGTAAAGACATTGAGATTGAAGGACAGACAGTCAACGTTAAATAACTTTTTAAAGTTTATTAACTGTCACAATTAAAGTTGCAGTGGGTAGAAATGGAGCAAATATTATTAAAAACAGTTATTTTAGTAGTTCATGAGACAGGTAATCTAGAAAAAGTCATGTGCCTCTGTGTCCTCCGGTGCTCCTAACGGCATCTGCAAGATTTCACAGACCGAAGAAAAACAACCAATCACAGCCGAGCTGGAGTCTTGCCGTCTCTGAGCAGCTGTCAATCACTCGCAAACTCCAATCAAACGGTCAAACTAGGCAGCGCTGATCAAATATGAATCAATATTCTGTTACTGTAATGACAATCTCTCACATAAAATGTTTTCAGAATCATCTTGTAGTGTACTGTTTAGCTGTAAAATGAGAAAGTTTGTGACCCGGCAGCCATGTTGAGATCTGCTTAGGAAATACCAAGCAACGCCCACCAGCCGGAGCACAGCCAATAGGAACGCTCTCTCTCTGAAATGACCTGTGATTGGCCAAAGTCTCCCGTCACAAGCTAGATTTTTTAAAGCCTGAAAGCAGAGCCATGAGGAGGAGCAGAAGTCTAGTTTTCTCTCAGAACACTTGAAATACAATATGCTGAAAGGTTATTATGGAATTTTTGCCCAATGATGCCAAAAACATTCTGCCTATTGCCACTTTAACGTGCCCCCAAAAGCTCTGCCTCATGAAGGGCAGGTGAATCAGGTACACAATGACTATTGGTATTCAACTTGTATGGATGAAATCTGTCCTTTGGCCTTACCGTCTGCCGCCTGTCACTCTCCACGTGTAGCTCGCTGGCTAGCTAACGTCAAGACGTCCACGCCGAGGAGCGTCCATCTTTCTCTGTCATGGACCTGTTTTCCGCAGGTCTCTGTGGCCAGTGCAACCGAAGGCCCTTTTGGCCAAAGTCCACGTGGCACAAAAAGGCAGCGGCATTCCTGATGTCTGTGGCTAATCTGTGGTGTCAGCTTGTGTTAACGCCGCACCGCCAAATTTGAGGGCACACGGGGCCGGGGAATATTAAAAACTCCCATCAGCAGCATTCCTCCAGAGGAGGGCGGGTCTGATGAGAGCAAGGGTCACCTAAGGTTGAACGCTGGTTGTGTGTTCGAGCCGCTCGTACTGTAACGGTCTGATCCGCTGGACAGGAGGTGGGGCCGCGGCAGGACGGAGGGAACACACTTCAAAGGGAGAGCGCTCTTTCCTTGTCTATCCTCATTGAAACCGGGCTAAATGAGCTTTGTGGGGGCTTTTGTTCCTGCTGTTAGACAATTCAGAGACTGGACGGAAGATGCCGAAAAGGACAGGAGGTCATGTGGGTAGTTAATTATCTGCTTCTCAACCTGCCAGACGCTTTCTGCATGCCACCCCAATTGACCTATAATGACCATGAGATATTGTTCTGCTAAATTTGAGAAGTCTAGCAAGTGTAAGGTCAGACTGTTCCTACAATTGCCACATGTCAAATTTCACACAGCCATGAGACGGTGACTCGAGTGCGGGCATTTTTCTTCACGTACAAAGAGTGAGACTAGTTTGCGATGCTCAGCAGCAACACAATTAACCGTGACATAAACACGACTGATAAAAAAGTAGATGCTGCGTGTTTGGTTTAGCTGACCCATACTGTACCTGAGCTCACCACGAGCAACACGATAGGCGGAAAATTCAACATATTTCTGGTCGTCTCAGGCTGCTGTGCAGACATGTAACATGTGCTCTGCTCTCCCCGACTCCCAGAGGGGCAGGGACAGGAATTCAGGGTCAGGGGTCGGACAGCCTTGTGCACGTGCACCGCTGTAGCCTGGCAACAGGTGCTGTGCAAGAGCCACGGCCAAGTTATTTAAGATTGCTGCAAAGCAAAATTTTCTATCCAACAGGGCATTTCTACGCTACCACCTTTCATGTGTTGTTTTTGTCACCTCTGTTTTAGAAGAACTGCATCTTAAAATATCCTTTTTTTTTATGATTTGTGTTGAGACTGTTTGATGTTAAACAAGCCGAGCTGCGAGTGCAACATCTGCGCGGAAAGAGAAGCTCATAGCTGAGAGGTTGGTAGTGTCTCGGGGAAATGATAGCTCTCTGCCAAGGTATTCCTTCTCCCTCCTGAGAGAGGCCCCGCCATTCAGCACTGCGAGGTCAACAAGTACAGACCATTACCCACAATGCCCCTGAACGAAGGAAAAAAAAAAAAAACTTAAATATGCAGTGCTGTTCCTTTAAGATAGTAAGACAGGAGCAGCCTGAATACAGACAGAGCTGCAGCCAAGATGGAGAGAAGGAGGGAGAGGGGAGGAAACGGGGACAGAGAACAGACATCTTCTAGTGATGCAGGAAAAAAAGGATAAACTTGTGTTGCCCTGCTTCTGCAGCAAAGCTGTTAAGTTGAAATTATTCATATTGTAAAATTATGGGTGTCAGTTTGCTGATTGCACCGCTCGGAGAAAAAGGAGTCTTGTTGCTAGGAGAGGAGAGATTCAGCCTTCTCTTATTGGCCGCTAGGATGCGTAAGACGGTCCAATGAGAGCCCTCTCCCTAACAGCAGTGCAATAGTAGAGCTACCCCCACATGCAGACCTGATTAATATGTCAGACATGTTTTATGGGTTAACGTGAATCAGGCTGCATGTATTGAAGAGACTGCAGCAGGGATTTAGTGTGTGGATGTATATGTGTGTGTGTGTGTGAGTCTATACAGTATGTGTGCCAGGGGAACATGCCACACTGACATATCACACACTACTTTGAGGTCAAGCGATGCTCTCGATTCTGGCAAAAATGCTAACACACACACACACACACATACACACTGACTGTAGTAATGAAGTAACTGAAAACAGACTAGTGTAGAGTGGAAATAGGAAATAGGATTCCTCACATGTACATGATTATCACGAGAATGCAGCGCACAAAAGAGAAACAGAAGTGAAAAACTTCACTCTGTTACTTGAAAGAGGGCTGCAGTATATATATAAAACACGCCGTACCGTTGTTAACATGCCGCTGATCTCAAAACAAATCTGTGAGGGAAGTTTGATTCGTGTTTTACCTGCCAGGTACAGAAACTACATTTCAGGATGGAGAGTCTCGATGCTGTGATAGCTCGATTCTCTCCGACATCTAAAAGCAGAGCTGGAGTTTTTAAGGAAAACCAACATTTTGAGAAATAAGCTTGTTTGCCGTCTTACCTGCTGTCAGATGAGAAGATTGACATCAGTTTCATCTCTTTTTGTCCAGAGATTAACGCTAGGATGGGTTCGTTTTATCGCCACTAATTTCTTTAACGCATTAACACGATCGATCTTTCGTATGTTGTAGCGGGCTCAGTTTTAAAGCTAGATACTGGTATCATATGAAACTAGAAAACCTAAAGAACCCATCGGTACCAACCATGTCATACTAGCTTGTCACAAAGGAGGTTAAATAACGCTCCAAATTAGGCTAAATTTTGGCGAGGAAAAACTGTCATGGCCATTTTCAAAGGGGTCCCTTGACCTCTGACCTCAAGATATGTGAATGAAAATGGGTTCTATGGGTACCCACGAGTCTCCCCTTTACAGACATGCCCACTTTATGATAATCGCATGCAGTTTGGGGCAAGTCATAGTGAAGTCAGCACACTGACACACTGACAGCTGTTGTTGCCTGTTGGGCTGCAGTTTGCCATGTTATGATTTGAGCATATTTTTTATGCTAAATGCAGTACCTGTGAGGGTTTCTGGACAATATTTGTCATTGTTTTATGTTGTTAATTGATTTCCAATAATAAATATATACATACATTTGCATAAAGCAGCATATTTACCCACTCCCATGTTGATAAGAGTATTAAATACTTGACAAATCTCCCTTTAAGGTACATTTTGAACAGAGATTAATCGCAATTAACTATGGACAATCATGCGATTAATCACGATTATTTTAATCGATTGACAGCCCTAATATAATATGTCTTCAGAGGGTCCTAGTGACTGCAGCAGTGCAGATGTTCTCAGCGGTGTCTGACTTCAAACATCTCTTGAATTTACACAAATGGCAGCAGCTTTCAGAGTTATTCATATCACAAAGGAAAAACAGGCTAAAAATAAATGTTGTGCTTCTTATGTCACAGCTGATCACAAACTACCATTCTGCTAGAAAAAAAATCACAATTCCTGACCTGAGACACGACTGACTGCTTCAATAGACGTTACAAAACTGCTGCCACAGAGCCGCTCCCTGCAGCTCAGTCAGTCGGTGCTAAATAAGAAAATTAAAGCAAACGTTGAGTGATCGATAAGAAAATGGTTGTTCACGCGCCAACGGTACATGTTTATACTGGTTTTGACCGCACTGAGTTCAGCAACAAAACAAAGGATACAGCTCAGGGTTTTGTCTAATGCTTGTTGAAAAACAAATGCAGATCTCTTAGTATATATTTTGAATTGTTAATAAGTTGGATTTGTTTGCTACAGGGAAGATATCTGTCCGCTCTTCTCTTTGCAGAATAAATCAAAAGAAGCAGCTGGTGGATTCCTGCTCAATGAGCTGTTCTTACTGAGGTGGATCAATGTAAAATCTCTGATTATCGCTCAAATTATTTTTGATAGCTCTATTTTGTCTCGTCATGCCACATTCCTTCTGTTGGATATACAAAGTATATTAGTATACTAATGTATTGATCGTGCAGCCTCCCTGTAGAGAATAATGCAGAAGCCAGTGATGAGCACTCGTAGTGGAACTCTTTGAAAGTTTCAGACAGAGATGGCCACACATTGTTCATGAAATCCATTTTGATTTTGTAGAAACCACAATTGTTCTAACATAATGTACCATCTGCAGTCCTACATGTAGATGTAACCATCAATAATGCACGTTCTGTACTCCAAAAGCATCCCGAAATCTTTCAAAACTTAAATTGGCAAGAAAAAAAACCCTGGTTAGATTTAGAGTTTTTTCTCTTAAGAGTTTGGTTCCTGTTGCTTTAACCGGCTGTCAGGAACACACAGAGAGATTTTTTTTTTTCTTCTCCCTTTTGTTCACTCCTCTATGGAAATGCGCATCTGTTCTCCGACCACACACGCAGCGTAAAAAGTGAATTGGGAAGCTGCAGTTAGTTCTGCTTTAATCCACCGATTCAGTTTTGATCTCTTCCAACTCCTTTTATTTTTTGTTTTTTAGTCTCTTACGTTTTTCTCCTTTTTTTCCAGTTCACTTGAATACCACGAATCTAGTTTTTTCTTGCATCTTCTCTTTGTTTTTTTTTGTTTTTTTACCCCCGCTCTGTCTCAAGTGTCCTATAAATGCAGTTGTTAAGGTCACAGACTTGGAAATAACTCCTCTGATGTTCAATGCCAGGCTCCTCCAGTGTTTGCAGTACATTTTTCAAGTGGCGGGATGGGCTGGCGGTTACAGACTGCCCAATTGTGAGAAGGTCACAGGTTTGATCCCTCTTATATAGCCAGTGTGCCCATGTTGAGCCCGCCTCCTTCAGAGACTGTTGTGTGAGCCAGAAAGTGAACCCGTTAACATTCACAATCATGCAGCCGAGAGCTGAATGAGCTGCCGTTCACCAGGCTTTACAATGCAGAGGGTGCAACACGGTCACTGGAGGGAGAAGTCGCATTGTTGCTGCTCACAAACCCCAAGGACTTCCTGTTGTCCTGTTGCACACAAACAAGACAAAGCATCGTGCAACAGTTTCTCTTTCCTTGACATTTTTATTAACAAATCGTGGTCAGGTAGTGAGTTCAGTTCCTGACTCTGCAGATTCAGAGTCAGACTGACGGCTGCTGAAATGGCATCTCGTGCCGACCTCTAGTGGATGAAGTGTGGATTTCTTACATCAGAAAAAAAAATAGCCATTTAGCACACACTTTTATTAAACACAAGTTCAAAGTTATCAGCTTATGGATGTTGTTTTTTTTTGCATTATGTATACTGGTTAGCCAAACAGCATTTAAGATGATTTCATGCCTTAAGGGGATTTCTCCACCCAGTAAAGTGGTTTTATAGAACCTTAAAGCTGCTCTATACGATATTCAGAGCATTAATATAGCAGCAAACAACTGTTTGCTATGTAAACAACCAGGGCTGTCAATCGATTAAAATATTTAATATGTCCACAGTTAATCACGATTAATCGCAAATTAATCACACATTTTTTATCTGTTCAAAATGTACCTTAAAGGGAGATTTGTCAAGTATTTAATACTCTTATCAACATGGGAGTGGAAAAGTATGCTGCTTTATGCAAATGTATGTATATGTTTAATATTGGAAATCAATTAACAACACAAAACAATGACAAATATTGTCTAGAAACCCTCACAGGTACTGCATTTAGCATAAAATAATGTGCTCAAATCATAACATGGCAAACTGCAGCCCAACAGGCAACAACAGCTGTCAGTGTGTCAGTGTGCTGACTTGACTATGACTTGCCCCAAACTGCATGTGATTATCATAAAGTGGGCATGTCTGTAAAGGGGAGACTCGTGGGTACCCATAGAACCCATTTTCATTCACATATCTTGAGGTCAGAGGTCAAGGGACCCCTTTGAAAATGGCCACGACAGATTTTCCTCGTTAAATTTAGCCCAAGTTTGGAGTGTTTTTTTACCCACCTTTGCAACAAGCTAGTATGACATGGTTGGTACCGATGGATTCATTAGGCTTTTCTAGTTTCATATGATACCAGTATCTTCACTCTAGCTTTAAAAACTGAGCCCGTTACAACCTCCGAAAGATCGATTGCGTTAATTCGTTAAAGAAATTAGTTGCGTTAAAACACATTTGCGTTAACGCGTTATTATCGCCCTAAGAAAGATATAGAGGAGTAATGTCTACCTGAGCAGAGAATGAAGTCGCTCTCCCTCTGTGTGTGTTGTAATCAGAGCTTCTCCTTGTTTCGTTGACATCACTGGGCCGGCCGCTCGTGCATTTTAGTGCATGTGAGCCCCATTGGCTAGCTCAGAGGCCGCCGCTGAGAGCCGTGCGGAGGAATTAGAAATGCTCCCAATCTCGCGTTTAGCACTTTTAATCTTAGGAATATATTGATAATAACTATACTTTGTGTTTGACAAAATGTCTATAATTAAAATTTACGTGAAGAGTAAAGAGACCATACTCGAGCACCAGCTTTAAATGTGTATTGTGTGCGTTCAACAACTTCTAATAAACCTTCTTAATAATAATAATATGTCTCCAATTCAAAGGACTTAATGGAAACTCTTACATTTTTACTGATAAACTGTTATGTAATGAGTAAAATCAAGTACCTATGCAGTTTCCATGTGTACAATTCTCAGCGGCCACTGTGAGCATTTAATGTAAAGATAATATTTGCATTGATTTAGCATCTGCTGCAGGGCCGTCTACGCTTACTGTGGATAAGTCCATGTTGTAACAGAACAATTCCTCAATTGTGCTTCAACACAGCCCGTGACAATATTAATAATTAAAAACCAATGATTTGCTCTGAGCATTGAAATTTCACACCAAATAGGACTTAAAAATGGTGTGAAATTGGATTTGAACAGCTTTTTTTCTGTGTAAATTGTGGGGAAAAGATTGGAAGTAGTTTGAGAAAACTCCAATTCAGAGAAGAAAGAATAAGTTCCAGCTTGAGTGACGTCGATCGCTTTAACTAGATATGACCGATTATTGACGCTTTTACAAATATCAAACAAAATATAAATTTTAGTGTCAAAAATAACACATTGCCGTCGCACCGTTTGTTTATGAGCTACTGTGACCTGTGACAACTGCGTCACGACAGTGCGTCCCGTCGCTGGTCCGACCCACCTCTCGACCTGGGTCGCAAAGCCGAGTCGGTCAACGAGGGTTATCCCTTTCAGACACACAATCAACCCTGGTTCAACCCTGGTTGAGTCCTCGTTGTCAAAGGGGTAATGGAAAAACTCCCATCTAGAGCTATCTGGAGCTTCGAAACATAATATATTGCTTTTCATTTTCTGTCTTTCTCCATCTGATATATTGATGAAATACAAATAATAAAGCTACATATGAAACGGCTGTTTTTATACCTAAGTATATTTCTGAACATTATCTTTTAGATTCAGACAATCCACAACTTTGTAAAGACACTTGACAATTCAGATGCAGGTAAAAATTTTATTGTCAAAGAAAGTGTATAAAAGTCATCCAAGTTGTAAAATTAACATTGTTCGAGTACAAAAGGTTGGTCTGGTGGTCGGAGCATCATGTAAAAATCACAGGATTGATGCCTCCAGTATTATAACTCGTCTCCCAACGAACAGTTGTAGAGATGCAGGTGAATCTGCTCGGCCAGTCTTCCCTCAAAGGCGGCCATGTTCAAACGAAAAGTGGGCATGTAGTTACAAAAATTCAGAGGTGCGCGACAAACCACCGCGACAACTTGCGGAGCCTTCACACACCACGTGAAAGCACCGATGACATGATTATCTGGCGCGCCGGCTTCACTATGGCGACCATAAACCAGGCTTTACTCTCCCCCACAGAAACATTGCTCCTGAACTGCCTGAAACGCCTTGATTGAAGTCCTGCCTTTTCTTCTGCAACGTGGTGATGTAACCAAGTAACACATTTGCATAATACCTGCCTAGCGGCTAGTTTGGCACGACCTCAAACAAAGCTAGTTAGAGCGGAGCTGGAGTGGAGTCTGAAGAGTTTGGTTCGGTTGATCAATCACACTACAATCATCTACTGTTGGATGTTAGTACCAACCAGAAATCAGTTTAGAAAAGTACCACAACATATAGTAACAGCACACTGCATCTATCTTCATAAAGTCCAGCAGTAACTCAGTACCATCAGGAATATAGTGGTTATAATGATTAACACTGCATTTGGTATTCATTTCAGAAACACTTTGGATGTAACAGGATCAGGCTCATGCAGAGGCGCTGAAGGTACCATGGAAGCCATAAGCCATGTTGACAGGTACGCTGGCTCTCGCCAGCTCTTCAAATGTCTTTGCATCCAAAACCAGGAGGAATGCTCCTTTATCCTGGAGAGAGAAGTTTGGTGGAATTACTATCAAACAGGACTAAAACATTGTATTAAAGAATTTGTGTGGGTGTTTGGCACAAGTGGCTCAACGAGGCAATTAAAATGGGGCTGTTCAGAAGCATGCTGCTCTTTATATAAAAAAAAGAATGGATAAATAAATTATTAATCATTTAAAAAAAAAAATCAATGTAGGAAATTTAATTTGCCATTTTAGAAATATTTTTGAATTGGCTATGCACACTCTCAAAGTCTCTCAAAGACTCTCAGTGCTGATTGACAGACTCACGACACAATGTTGTTTTAATTTTAGCTTTAATTCTCCTTCGACATTTGATTTGCTTTTTGTCGGCATTTCGTGCCCTTTGCTCTGTCTGCTATTTGATTATTTGTCTTTTATTGTGAAGCACTTTGAAAGGCTGCTCTTGACATGGGCTTTATAGATAAACTTACTTGACGTGTGCTTTACAGAAACATACAACGTCTTACCTGTGAAGGGGTGAGAACCACAGAGAGGATGACACCGTCGTCCTCGTCCACGGCATCAGGTGACGGCACAAACGCCGGCTCTGACGGGAAGGAACCCTTCTGGTACCAGACCTGAGGTCACACACACACACACACAAGTATATCACATTCACCAGTAGAAGCTTTCAGTATTTAACCTTTACTACTTACTCATTTTAAGAGTAGTTAGTGCAGATTATTATACTTGGATACCTCTGTTTGTCAAGGAGAGAATTAAGAGTAATATTATCCCAGGATGCACACTCGCACACCAACCCGATATCACGCCAAAGTGTGTAACAGACCCGAGGATAGCATGTCAGTGTCACGTTCTACCTCGACGAGGTGTGAATATTACACGCCTGTATGAAGGTGCAGTGGCCTACCAGCAGGGGGCAAAAAAACCACTTAGAAAAATTGTCATGGTTGGCCTTAAAATAAGTACGTAAACTAAGTACAATATGTACGGATCAACGTAACATCACTACGGAAAACACGTCGCAAATGTCAATGCACAAAACATATAACAAACGTCACTAACTTACAAAACATTGCAGTCGGTACAGACTACACGTCGTGAAAATGACACGCCTAAAGCAAGAAGAGCGTTCTTATTACACGCTTTTTTTGCCTTGCCCATTATCATGTTATTTACGCGCCTTTTCGTGCGAACGGGCTGCGCACACACACACACACACACACACACACACACACACACACAAACCTTGAGTGTCTTGTCCTTCAGGTCCATCTTGAGCAGAGAGTCTCCCACCAGATGTCTGAAGCCACAGCCGTAGAAGTAACGGTACGGTCGCGTGTTGTATTTCCCGTAGTTGATCTGAGGGAACTCCAGGCCGCCGTACTCGTGGAGGTCATCTCCGTGGAGATCCTCGTGTTGGCAGAACACCTGTTGACACAGAGCGGATCAACCGTCTATTGTCACTTATAATCAGCAGAGCTTTTACTACGGTCCTCCGTGAGTTCACATTTAGCTCCGGTGGATCTCGTGAATGGGATTTTGACAATTTGATATAAGACACTTCATCACATCATTAGGAGGTTGAAATGGCGACTGTAGTTGTACCTCTGGGACTGTGTGTTCTCAATCACTGTGACACATTTTAAACAAGTCAATCACTGTAGAAACCATTTAGAAGAATATGAAGAATTTAATTGCTTTGTCCTCCTCCATATATATAGGCTAGCTATGAAAATAAATCAGACTTCATTATTATATTTCTACATTAAGCAATCCCATTACTGTTACATATTTAGTGGTTACTCCATGGCGTGTAAGTAGGTGTATTTTCCCCCATTTTACAACAGATTTCAGTGCCTACTGTAGTACTACTGTATTTTTACTTAAAGGAGCAATATGTAGCACTGACAGCTAGCTTTTTAAAACGGGTACTGGAGTCCAAATTCAAAACACTGGAGCCGTGTCTAGTCCGCTCCTTTGGTGCGACTGATAGCAGTTAGCGTTTGTTAGCATCACATCGTTTTCAGGTCGGGTAGAATCTAATGTTAAAATTATCTCTGTTGATTCAGTCCGTTTGCTTGCTTCCATGGCTGCAGAAGGCTGTGTTAGCATGCCTATTTGTTTCATATGTGGCAGCAGGGTGTCTGAATGGGCCGTGGACGGGATCACACCGGCTACAACAAAAACAGACGTTCCGGACTGGAATGGAAATTTCAAATGAGAACATCCTGGCTGTAGCATTGTTGTCGGAGAAGCCAGTATTTCAGCTGTTTCCTTTTTCCATTTTATGATTTATTACTGTAAATATATTAGATATTGGTCCTTTAAGTCAGACTTGTAATGGAGTATTTTTACAACATGGTATTGCTTCTTCTACTCAAGTAAAGGAGCTGAATACTTCTTCCATCACTATTAGGAGTGTGATGTAGTTTGTGCAGCACAATATGAGCCGTCAGGACACATGAACACAACTCACCTTATTTTCGCTGATTTTGACACTCGTTGCTGTGCTGGAGGGCCGCTTGTTCAGGTTCTGGTTCAGTGGCGTGTCAGCGGTCACGTGAAGGGGCAGAACAAAGCGCCGAGGGAACACCCTGCACATGGTGTTGTACACCTGGGAATGACATCATACAGGAAGAATGCAGTATGCAGTATCTTGTTGTCTCTCTCTTGGTGCAAACAGACGGAAAAAAATGCGACATAAAAAGCAACAGTACACTTGAAAACATGATTGATTATTTGATAAACGGATCTAAAAGTATGGACAGACTGAAGGCAACACATTTAAAATTGAAAAAGCTTTCTTCATAAAGTACTTAGTAATTATTTATTACAAAGATTAACAAAGCCCATAATGCCCCTGAGGAGTTATTTATTACTCAAGAGGAGTATGAGATTATCTCTTATGTAATTATATACTGACCTCATCTAATGCCTCTCCCGACTTGCGTAAGTTCTGGATGAGGTAGTTGTTGATGGCTTGGCCGTCGTCTGAGCAGCACATGTCCAGCATCAAGAATCCATCTTCCTCGAAGGCATTGATCTGATGGAAGGTGGAGATGGCCTTGGTGTGGTACTTCACTGGGCTGACCTGTGGAACACAATACACGATTAGATGATCCGGGACCTAAATCAGGAGGACTTTATCCCCCCCCCCCACCAGAATTATCGAGTTTCCTATATTAAACAGTCTCACCTCGCCTGTACGCTTGTCGACGACATGGAAGACGGTGTCCTTATTAGGATCCCAGTAGATGCCGTCGCTCAAAGCCTTCCCCCTCAGCTTGCACGTGATTATCTTTAGCAGGTCCATCTTAATTGGCTGCTCGATGAACACCACGTAGTTCTCAGACATGGCTGGGAGCGGGAGAAGGGTGTTACTGGGCTTTGTAGCATGAAAGATACAGACACCACTAATGAATCCCGGAGTGTCGGCTCACCAAAGCTGTGGTAGTAGGAGGGATGGGACTTGTCTTCAGGCACAATAGAGCAGAGTACTTGGGCTCCTTGCAGGGTGTCTTTGGTGTCGGTCTTCTTGGGAGGCACTTTGATGATGTTGTACAGGGCTCCTGGAATTTTTTATATTTTAAAAGAGGACCTATTATGCTTATTTTCAGGTGCATACTTATATTTTGGGTTTCTACTAGAACATGTTTACATGCTTTAATGTTCAAAAAACTCTTTACTTTTCTCATACGGGCTGTACTGCAGCACCTCTTTTCACCCTCTGTCTGAGCTCCTGTTGATTTGTGTAAACCTTAATGTGGGCGATGAGACTAACCTTTACTTCCGTAGGAGTTGCCCATATTGTAGGCGGTACCGTCAGGGTCATAGTGTGGGTGGGCAGTGGCTCCATTTACAGCAATGAACTTGCTCCAGTCTACCTACAAAACATAGCGGAGAAAGATGGCAAGATGATGTTTACGTCTGATATAACTGGACTACAAGACAGAATACAGATATGTATATATATATGTTAGGGCTGCACAATTAATCGAATATTAATCGCGATCACAATTTTGCCTTCCCACAATTAAATGAACATGATCGCCTGCGATATTGACGTTTAAAATGCACGTTCTGCTCATAGAAAACTCTGCTACATATCAAATCAAGCGCTTCCTAAACAGACAGCCACCAGCCGGTGATGGAGATGTTTTGGCTTCATTTTGGGGGATAGATATCTATACAACCAATGTGTTAATGATTAAATTAAGAGCATTAAATTGTTTATCTAGCATTTATTGTTGCTAATTTTGCTCTTGAAGTGCACCATTTGGCCATAATCGTGCAGCCCTAATATATGTATGAATATTAACATCTGTTACTCCATGATGGTACCTTTTCCAATGTTTCTAAGGTCTCTGGGTTCACTCTATGCATGAAATTTGTCTCCGTGCTGACATAGTAGTCTCCCTTGTATTTCACGAAGCTCACACTGGCATTGTCCGTGGGCACTGTAACAGAGAGGAACACGGGATTATTGGCCTTTGAAGGAAAAAAAAGTGAAAAAAACAACAGAAATCTTGGTAAACTTGTTGCTGCTTGCAGTTACACCGAGAGGTCCTGCAGGAATGTGGAACATTTGGTACAGAAAATGTCCCCTCTGGTTCCCTGCAGCAGCACATTATTATGTAACCTTTACATAAACACAGTACTCTGGAGGGCCCCCCCCCCCCTGGCCTCAGGACATATTGAGCAAAAACAGAGTTTGTACAAACACCTGATGTAGATTTTTCCTCTGGCTCTCGTGTTCCTTCTCAAGTTCATTTATACCTCAGAGAGTAATTTAGAAAGAAAGTGAAGCAACATTCTCGCGCAGCAAGTCAATAAACCAACTACAGCTGATCGGCACGAGCCCTCTCCTTTGTCACATTATCCATTTATATTTTACTCTTCCTTGCCCTTCTGATTCAGTCTACTCACCCAACATCTCAAAGCGAGACAGGAACCGCTGGAAGAAGTTCTTACAGGGGTCGGGCATGGCGAGGGTACCGAATTCGGACATCACGATGCGGTCCTTTTCACTGTTGTTTTTGTAGGCGTCGCTGTGCAGGAAGCGACTCATGTACGTCACCTGACCTTTGCTGATCTTGAACTGGTGCAGCATGGCCATCCCGTCAAACCAGTGGTTGTAGCTGTGATGGAATACACACTTAAAGCTTCAGTAGGCAGAAAGTTTTTGGCATCATTGGGCAAAAAATCCATAATAACCTTTCAGCATATTGTGATTCAAGTGTTCTGAGAGACTTCTGCTCCTCCTCATGGCTCTGTTTTCAGGTATAAAAAATATAGCCGGGACGAGAGACTTTGGCCAATCACAGGTCATTTCAGAGAGAGAGTGTTCCTATTGGCTGTTCATTCAACGGAGCCAGCTGTCAATCACTCACGAACTCCAATTAAATGGTCAAACTCGGCAGCGCTGATCAAATATGAATCAATATTCTGTTACTGTAATGACTATTTATCACCTCAAGTGTTTTCAGAATCATCTTGTAGTTACTGTTTAGCTGTAAAATGAGAAAGTTTGCTCCGGCTGGTGGGCGGTGCTTGGTATTTCCTCAACTGATCTCAACATGGCTGCCGGGTCACAAACTGTGTGAGTGATTGACAGCTGCTCATAGACGGCAAGGCTCCAGCTCAGCTCTGATTGGTTGTTTTCCTCCGGTCTGTGAAATCTTGCAGATGCCATTAGGAGCACCGGAGGTCACAGAGGAACATTAATTTTTTCAGATTACCTGTCTCATGCACTTATGTCAGGATAAAGTGACCGTTTTATAAAAATAACTTTTTTTAATCATATGCTCTGATTCTACCCACTGCAGCTTTAATCTCATCTATTTGGAAACTTTTTTGTTTGTGTTGTGCAGCAGCAGCACGTTGAGGTGCTTCCAACTCACTGCGTATTTCCAAATTCGAACTTTCCAGGGCCGTTGCGAAGGAGGTTGCCTTTGATCCAAGAGGGAATGGTGCCTTGTACGTCAGTGGAGATCGGTTCGGGGGTCTCTTCTACAGAGCGGACCAGAGGTTCAATTGTCTCCAGTCCCTTCAGCGCCGAGGCGAGACACTCCTTGGCCTTACCGTTGGTAAAAGGCTTGGCATGATCTGTAGGAACCACACATACACACATTATCATGCCAAGCCAATAGACTTGGCATGATACATGATACTGACCATCATTTGACTGCCAAACAATTAGGTAACAATAACAATTTGTGTGTGGGCGGATAACACATGATGCATGTGACTGCACTCCAATTGAAACAAGTTAGTCTTCTTTCCGTCCCTCCCTCCACCAACAAACAAGCTGAACTCCCTGAACTTAAACCTAACAGATGTTGTGCCTGTCTGCATACCAAACTGTTCTATCTACTGTACTGTAGTCATGATTATCATCTCTTATTTTGAAGAGCCTCAAAGGTCAATTATGAAATGTCTGTACAGATCGTGCACACGCTCTGTCCTAGCTGACCGTAAACATTTGGTCAACTAGAACACAGTGACTTTGTGTTGTTTGTCTAACAGCTATTCAACACAGAAGGCTACGCCTCCCCCCCCCTCAGATTCCGGTGCCAACAGTGTCTGATTGATGAGTCAGTGTGACCATGGACTGAAATGTAATGACATTAGCCCAGTTCTACAGCCAGGGAGTGGCAGTTGGACTGTCTGCAATGTTCAAAACTGCCCAGTCTCACTTTTTGGCAGTCTGAATCTCCCTGAGGGAAGTTCGACGGGAGCCGAATTCAATTTGAGCGAAGGGTCCTGTGAATTCCTCCTACTTTCAAAATAAAAGCTGTATTGTCCACATTATCTTAAAAATCCAAATCCATTATTAACAAAAAAAAAAAAAATTATAATCTGTTCTTAAAAGTACGACATAGAGTATGAAACAAAGACAACGCTGATGAAAAGGCTGCTGGTACGGTAACTAAAATTATTTAGTTAAATTTGGCAAAAAAGAAGGTGTGCACACAAAGCTGTGTAATAAGTAATTTTAATAACCTTTAAATGGGGAACACCACCTAAATTAAGAATTCCAATATGTTATTTCCGTGGCCTAGGAAAATTCAATCAATATTTGTGAACATGAACAGAGAAGTAAGTCTCAAACTTGTGAATTTGTGATGTCATAAAGTCTGGAGCTGCTCCATAGACGATGAATGGGAGACTGATTTTGTATATACTCAGATCATTCCCCTGGGTGCTCTCAGTGTCATCTAGAACATCTCTCCCTATTCATTGTCTATGGAGAAGCTCCACACTTTATACGCTATGACATCACACATTTGAGTTTTAGCACTCTAGTTTGGGGATTTGGGAGAGAGTTGTTCATGTTAACTAATATTTTTGGATATGGGCGTAGCTCCCCTTTAACAAAATTATTTATTTTTTTTGTGTGGAAAAATTAAGGAAGAGTTTTTCTTTAGGTCTTAAAATATGTTTGGAGGGGAAGCTCTTAACAGTATGTGTTGAAACCATAATAATAATGTAGTTTGTTTTATTTAGCACAGATGTGCATGCAGTTCTGGCATTGAACACTAGGTGAAGCATTGATGTGGAAGTGCTCTCAGTTAATGAGAATCAGGTGGGAAGAAAACAGCTTTTTGACTATATAAAGTGTTGGCTTGGATTCAATCTGCAGAGATCACAAAAATATGCTGATATCTGCATTATTCTATGGTGAGATATGTCCTCTCAGTGGCTTATGGATATTGGTATTTTGTTGTTAAAAGCCACTACAGAATACATTAACTGTACAGGCTGGCTGTATACATTGCGATTACAACATATTGTCAATGCTAAATTTACTTTGCAACAATAATATTACTGCAGTTTTGTGCCTATTTGTAAGAGCAGTAGGCTGTGAGGATGAAACCCGACACCACACCACACCACAGCAGTCACACAGAGTCAGGAACAGTCTGTTCTGCCGACATGACCGCACATCAGCGCAGCAGCAGGCAAATCACATGCAGCTACAAATTACAGACATAATACATAAACAACCCTTATTTTATGAACATGTAAACCTGCGAAATGAGGTTTGACTGATAACTGTGTAATATGCATTTCAAGTGTTTGCTGCATGGCTCTTTAAAACGTCCAAGCGCTGCAAGAACTGCCAGCAGGTGAATAAACTGCAAATAATAATAATAATAATAATAATAAATAAATAAAGTGAGTAAAACATGCACATAATGGAGACTTACTTGGACTCTCGAACTTGACGGGAGGCATGTCAGCGGTCAGAGTGGATGGATAGAACAGCTGCTCTGTAGCTCCTGCAGAAACCTGGAAACTGCGCACCGAGAGAGAGAGCTGCACCAGCAGAGCTATAAGTCAGACCGGCACCACGTCATGACCGCGCCCCCCTCCAGCCTCCAGCCTCTCAATGAAGTGAAGCAAAGTGATAAAACCGTGTTGCATGACCTGCTAACTGTACATTATCCCACTTATTATACAGCTACTTACTTAAAGTGGCAGTAGGCAACAATTTTTTGGCATAATTTGGCAAAAATTCCATAATAACCTTTCAGCATATTGTAATTCAAGTGTTCTGAGAGAAAACTAGACTTCTGCTCCTCCTCATGGCTCTGTTTACAGGCTTTAGAAAAATCTAGCCCGTGACGGCAGATTTTGACCAATCACAGGTTATTTCAGAGAGAGAGAGCGTTCCTATTGGCTGTGCTCCGGTCATGTGACCGGAACTTGGCTTCCTTCAACAGATTTTACAATGGCGGCCGCGTCACAAACTTTCTCATTTTACAGCTAAACAGTAACTACAAGATGATTCTGAAAACATCTGAGGAGAGAAATAGGCATACAGTAACAGAATATTGATTCATATCTGATCAGCGCTGCCTAGTTTGACCGTTTGGTCGGAGTTCGCGAGTGATTGACAGCCGGCTCTCATAGACGGCAGCTGACAGCGGACCTTGTTTTCCTCCGGTAAGTGAAATCCTTCAGATGCCGTTAGGAGCACCGGAGGACACAGTAGGACACAGAGGAACAGGATTTTTTTCAGGTTACCTGTTTCATGTACTACTGCCACGATATAGCGGCCGTTTTCTAAAAATAACTTTTTTAAATCATATTTGCGCCAATCTCGCATACTGCAGCTTTAAAGGGAAACACCACCTAAATTAAGAATTCCAATATGATATTTCCATGGTCTAGGAAAGTTCAATCAGTATTTGTGAACATGAGCTACTCGCTCTCAAAGCCAGAAAACAGAGAAGTAAGTCTCAAACTTGTGAATTTGTGATGTCATAGGGTATAAAGTCTGGAGCTGCTCCTTAGACGATGAATGGGAGACTGATTTTATGGACCCACAGAATGTTTGTTTTCTTTTTTATACCCAAATGAGCTTTATTATTATACCCCCGCGACAACGTAGTCAGGAATATATAGCGCTCCGTATGTCCGTCGGTCACACTTTCGTTTCCGGAGCAGAACTCGGAAACTATTTAACTTAGGAACTTCAATTTGGTATGATGGTTGGCAGTGTGGTGTAGTTGTGCCTTTTGAGGGTTAGAAGTCCAGGGTGCCCAAATTTTTAAAAATTTTGGCCAAAAACTGTTTTTTTTCGGCTTCAATTTCGTTTCCGGAGTAAAACTCAGAAACTATTTCACTTAGGAACTTCAAATTTGGTATGATATGAAATTCTGGTATGATCAGAAATACTTTATTGATCCCCGGGGGGGAAATTGAGTTACGTTTTGCTCCCGTTCTAGAATATAAATATAGATAGTTGTTAAATATACATCTACTGATGCACTTAGACATATCGTCAGTGATGGAACCTGGGATCATTGGGTGTTTCGGGTCTTTCAACATCATACACCCTCACCCAGGCGACCCAGCTGGGATTGATCAGGTGGACTTGTGTCTAAGTAGCATGTACCCACGGATCGCCCCTCTTGATCCACAGCCATCTAGAGGCCTTTTCAGCTGCCTCTGGTGTTTTTGATAGCCTCTCTCTGGCGTGCACCTGTGATGCCCAGCAGGCTGTATGCTTTGCAGAGAGACCGAGCTGCGAAGCCTCTACAGCCGTCCTCTATTGGCACACACCGTGCACGCCACCCCCACCTGCGGCACTGCTGGTCTGGTCTATAGCTTGGAGCCATAAAGTCCCTCTATTATATCTTTTTTAGGACATGGCAGGGGGACAAATCAGAGATGAGCGTTTTTTTATTTATTGTTGGTGCAACCAGCTACACAGCAACTCTTCAGCATAGCTTTATTACTATTACCGGTTTGTTTAAAGTAGAGACATGTTTCAACTTCTTCTGTTTACTCTGTTACCGTCTATGAGGGACACGGGATTGTTTTCCACCAAAATGGGGCGTGGTCATGGGAGCCTACTCTGGATGATGTATTGCTTTTCTGATGTATTACGTAATTATGACAAAAGGTTTGAGCATGCGCAATACAAACTCGAGCACTAAGCCTGCTCAAGTCTGCAATTTAACGCACGTTTGCCTTCAGGGCTGTCTGCCAGAAATAACTTTAGGCCACAAACCTACTTGGTGTGGTTTAATAAAAGATCCTGGTTTGGGTTAAAATAATCCCTTTCAGACAGACAGCCCTGAAGACAAACCTCTCCCATGTGCCAAGTTAACTTTTGAGGGCACACAGTAACAGATTTATAAGAGCAAATGTCTTATGGAAGTATATTGATTGTAGTGACTTTAAACAAACAAATACCAATATCTGTAAGCCACTGAGGGGCGAACAGGAGAACTTGTTTGGAAGTGTGCTCTAAAAACAAACCAGTGTTATTTGAGCACGTAAGAGGAGTGTAACCATATGTGAGCCAGCAGTAGGGATTGTCTCTTTTGGCCTTCTGAATCCCCTGAGAGCAAACTTAAACTTAGAGCATACTCAGTTTTGTTAGTACTTTCAAAATAAATACTGGGACAGTGGCGTTTTAAACCACCGGATGAAGAATGAGCAGTAATTTATGGAGCCTCTTAAGTCCAGAAATGTGATATTTTTGTCCCGTGTGAACAAGTCATCTTGTGTGTACAAAAATAGCTTGAGTTCCTGGCTCTCAACTCAGATATTTGCACATAGTTTCGAAGGAAGCCTTTTGTCAAGAATCTTCGTGCTGTATAGATCTTGTGATTGTAAGAAACAGTTTATCATTTCTTTGATAAAAAATTTAAAAAAATAGCAAAGATTAGAGAAAAATCTGACATAAAATAATTTTATTTTGTGTAGCAGGAATGTTTTTTCTTATATCTTATCTACACATCCCTACACTCTCTACACTGTAAAGGTAATGCCACCTCCCACTCCTACGTAACTTTTTTATATATACTTTATTGCAGGAGTGCACCCTTTCTACATGTTTTCAGACATTATACTCCAACATTTATAATGTTTTTAGAAACAAAACTCTGAATTTGCTTTACACGGCCTTTAACATACATTTACATTTGATTACATATGATGTTGTTCATATAAATGTTTATATATTTTGTAGTGAAAAAAATAAGAAATTAGAAGAAATAAAGAAAATAATAACAGGTATAAAAACAAGGAAAGGAATAAGCATTAAAAAGAAAAACAAAAAAATAGAAAAACAAAAACGAAATAAATAAAATAAACCAACCTCCTACTTCCTGATATTTGAATATGTATTATTGATTATCACACATTAACCTCCACTTTCCGTTTTACAGTTTGAGACGATGGCTGAAGCAGAGAACGGCTGCACTCTGCAGCCTGCGTCCTGTCACAACGTCAACCGGAGGTACAGCGAGTTCCTCAATATGCAAACATGTTTAGAGGAGAAGCCTGAAGTCAAGAGAGTAATCAAGAGTAAGTAATGATTGTCTGCTTTAACTGACCATTGTGCTTTAGTATACCCAGACAGATGCATCATTGCAAATCAATGTCATGGATTTCAGATGACAAAGGCCCAAAGAAAATGTTCCCTGACCTCCCATTTGGCAATGCAGACAGCGACAAGGTTGAAGCCCGTAAAAGCCAACTGGATACGTTCCTTAAAGTAGGTATTGGGATCATAACTTTTAATGAAATGATTTCTGTGAAGGAAGAGATTTATTTCTTTATGTCCTGATTAATTACCAACATTTATTTAGGCTATTTATGTACAGTATGTATTTGTTTTGTTTTTTTCAGAATTTATGTATAGATTTGTTCATTTATTAATTAACTGACATATTTATTTATTTATTTCTAGCCTACTTATTTTATAAGTTTGTGCAACCACATTACACTTGAGAGTACAGAGCTGTGTTTGCTTGCTGGCAGGTAAAGTGGACACCTAACAGCTAGTTAGCTGGTGAGCTGTCCTCCATATGGGCCTTGATTTGCAGACTGACCCAGATAATCTCTGTTGGAGGATTAAAGCCATGTCTCGGAGGAGGAGGAGGAGGACATCCTATACGGCCTGTATTCCTGTTATAAAGCTCCTACACCCTTGCAGGTAATGTATTTTTTTTACTGTCTCTCAGCTGGTTTTACAACAGGGTGAATATTCCTAATAACTGAAGTATCATGTCAGTAGACTGTGGACTAGCTGTGTATACTGCATGTACATTAGACCCGTCTGCTAGGTGTACAGTAGATTTGTAAACAACAGTTTCAGTCAAAGAGAAAAGCAATAAACCAGGTTAGCTTCAATGCTACAGCTTGTAATCTAACAACAGGCAGCAGGACATTTGGCTGTTCCTGGAAGTTTACTAATTGCCATGGCAACAAGTTGCTCTATCGTGATAAATGATGATGTTAGCTCTCTCACCTGGTAAGGGGTTGCTGTTGCCATTATTTAACCACAGCAGTAAACTGTAACCATTGTTACTGAACGTAAACACCATACTGTAATGATAATAATAGGAATATGGCTATCTGCTTAATATTAGACCTTATAAACAATTCAGTGGTGGAAAGTAACTCAAGTACAATTTTGAGGTACTTTACTTGAGTATTACATTTCAGAGAGAAATACTTTCCACTTCACTACATTTATTTAAGAGCTATAGTTACTAGTTACTTTTCAAATTAAGATTTTACATACAGAAAGTATGATAAAATATGATCCATTGTTACAGACTAAACTACCAAAAGTACAGTATATGAAGTAGCTTGAACCATCTTGACCACTGCCAAAATAAAAGTACCGCTTACATATAATACATCACTAATAATGATCAAATAATGTGATAGTATAACAGTAACAGTAGCAGCCATCTACGTTATGAGTTTTGATACTTTAAGTACATAAGTACAATTTGCTGTTGACTGTACTTTTACTGAAGTGAAATTTTGAATGCAGGACTTTTACTTGCAATAGAGTGTTTTTATTCTGGTATTTCTTTAACTGAAGTAGATGTTTGGAATACTTCTTCCACAACTGGAAAATTGATATAGTTTGAGTTTGCGTGTTCTCCCCGTGTTAGCGTGGGTTTTTTCCGGTTTCTCCGGTTTCTTCCAACAGTCCACAGTCACAGGTGTGAATGTGAGTGTGTATGGTTGTCTGTCTCTATGTGTCCATAAACAACATTACTGTACATGTTTCTGTGCTGGTCTTGAACTGTATTTTGTGATAAAACACATTAAGAACAATCTCTCATAAGCACTCAGTGGGAGGCATTTTGTGATTGGCAATATTATAGGCTGATTAATTAGAAAGTGACAAAGTTGTTAGGTTAGTGTTTTGAATTCAATAAAGCAAAGCGAATAAACCTAATCTCAATTTTAACGTGCCATTGTTGGTACTGTGGCGAATAAATGAGAAACGCTTATTCCAAATGATATACAGTATGCCAGAGACACACAGTATCAGCTCTGCAAGTATTCAGACAACAGTAGAGCTGCAAAGGTTAGTCGATTTATCGATTGACAGAAAATGAATCGGCAACTATTAAATAAGTCATATTTTTAATATAAAATTACCAAATTCTCTGGTTCCAGCTTTTCCATTGTGACGATTGGTTGCTTTTCTCTGTTATCATCACATCATTGTATGTCATCTGCTTGCAGTGTTGGAAACTGGGATGGATAGAATTTTTTTCACTTTTTATCAACATTTTTTTGTCCAAATGATGAAACGATAAATCGAGAAAATAGTCAGATTAATCGATAATGAAAATATTTGTTAGTTGCAGCTCTAAACAACAGTGAAAAGTCCCACTAATATACAGCAACATTGTGCAACCAAGGCTACAGGCTTTATCATGAGGATTTAATCAGTGTTGTTTGCTTATTTAGAGTTTAGTGAAGCAAACAATCTACAGCCCCACGCTTCATATTCGTTGTGCTTGTTCTATAACATAATATATCATTGTCTTTTTTCAACAGGACACATTTCACCCGCTGACTGTAATGCCTCCCACAAAGAGCTCCAACCACTGGACTCTATCAGAGTTACTTGGGCAGCGGAGGCTGCTGGGCCTCGGAGCTCTGCTGGCATGGCTCGTCCTCTTCCATCTCCTTGTGAACGTCTGGCTCCTCTGCGTCTTCACCAGCCTCTTGGTGGTTCTCGGCGGCTGGCTCGGGTCCCGTGCCGTGCTGGACGCAAACAGCCTTCTCCACCTGGAACACTTTTTGCCTCTTGGCAAAGTCAACCCGCCTCTGTATTCGCCTGAGCACGAGTGGAGGTTGAACCACGAGATCCACAGCGCTGTCCACAAAGCGATGCGTGACTTTGTGTCGTCGTGGTACCGCACCCTGCTGCCAGAGGTGGAGGGGGAGTTTGAACGTGCGGTGTGTCATTCGATGCTGGAGTCGGTGATGGAACTGAAGGAGCGTGCGCGGCGAGTGGACAGAAAAGTGCTGGTTCAACGGCTGCTAGAGCTGTATGGCTGTCACCTGCAGAGCTACATGACGGCGAGACAGATACAGTCGACGCAAAAGCAGAGCCTCAGCCTCTGGCAGCTCTACAGTGAAGAAGATGCTCCTCACCCAGCTGTGAGCAGCGCAGCCTCTGAGCTCAGCTACTCAAGAGCTCTAGTTAATGTTGTCTTACACGTGCTCGTTCCATACCCTCAGATGGAAACCAGGACCGGAGGTTACATGGTTACAGAGCTCATCACCTGCAACGTGCTGTTGCCGCTCATAAGCCGGGTGTCTGAGCCTGACTGGCTCAACCAGACCATCGTAGACATAATCACCAGGTCCAGAGAACCACAGGACATCAACATGGATGAGCTGCCAGCTGCAGCTGCACTGTACAGATGTCAGATCCAGCAGGAGTCCTGGACAACCTGCAGGTCTTCTTCTGATCAATCCGGTCTCACCAGCAGAAGCGCCTCTGACCTTGATGACCTACAGAGCCAGAGTAGCATCTGTGAGAGGGATTCCTCTCAGAGCAGCATGGTTAGCCTGACGTCTGTAGAAAAAGTAGAAGGTTGCCGCGCAGGTTTGCTCACACCGTGCAAAGTGAACTGCTGTTCACTCACATCTGGCCACTACTCCCACTCAACAGAGTCCAAAATGGTTTCACTGGACTCCTTAATTCAATCAGACTCCGAAGATGACCTGACGGGAGGCTTTTGTGACTGCGGCCCTCCGACAAACTTCTGCAACTCGATCGCTTCAAAGGAAGACGAGGCGTTCGGCTGCTTCGGTCCTCTGAAGAATCTCGGGCCAAAGGTGGTGGTGCCCGAGGACTCGCAGTGGCCTGCAGGTATAGCCCAAGAGAAACCCCCAACGTGTTCTCCGAGAAGACTTTGTCTAACCTCCTGCAACTTTGACATCCCCAACATCCAAGCTGCACCTGTGAACATCCAGAACGTGCAGATTTCTGGTACGGTCACTGTGAAGGATCAGCGTGGCACAGGCACACATCCCTATACTCTCTACACTGTGAAGGTAACGCCACCTCCTACTTCCTGTTCTTTTTAGGATTTAACATACATTTATATTTGCTTACATATGATGTTGTTCATACTTATATCATTCCTACAATGTTTATATATTTTAAAATAATAATGATAGTAAACAGGTAATAAGGAAATGATTAAGGATAGAAAACAAAACATGACACAAACATTTAATAAATACATTTTAAAAAAACACCTCCTACTTCCTGATATTTGAATATGTATTATTGATTATCACACATTAACCTCAACTTCCCGTTTTACAGTTCGAGACGATGGCTGAAGCAGAGAACGGCGGCACTCTGCAGCCTGCGTCCTGTCACACCGTCAACCGGAGGTACAGCGAGTTCCTCAACTTGCAAACACGTTTAGAGGAGAAGCCTGAAGTCAAGAAAGTAATCAAGAGTAAGTAATGATTGTCTGCTTTAACTGACCGTTGTGCTTTAGTATACCCAGACAGATGCATCATTGCAAATCAATGTCATGGATTTCAGATGTCAAAGGCCCAAAGAAAATGTTCCCTGACCTCCCATTTGGCAATGCAGACAGCGACAAGGTTGAAGCCCGTAAAAGCCAACTGGATACGTTCCTTAAAGTAAGTATTGGGATCATAACTTGTAATGAAATGATTTCTGTGATTCTATAATTTGATTTTTTTTTTTTTTTCTAGCAATTAGGCAGCATTCCTGAGACGTCCAACAGCGAGGACATGCAGGAGTTCCTGGCTCTCAACTCAGATGTATGCACGTATTTTGGAAGAAAGCCGTTTGTCAAGTCAAGAATTGATAAGGTGAGACAGAATCTCCATGTTGTGGATCTGGTGAGGACAGAGTACGATTAACACATTCAAAATTAAGCTAATCAAATCTTTAATTAATACTTTGACCTAATTGACACTATAGATCCAGTGGAAAGGGTGATCTGTGTAGTTTCTTTAGGGTGATTTAATCATCTCCTGTCTTTGCTATTGCCATTAAAGATGATGGAGAATGCTCTAGACACCTTAAAGACAGCTTTCCCTCATCCGGAGCCTCTCAGTCCAACAGAGGAGCTCGAGGGAGATGCTGATGGAAGAACAATGGACAGCAGAAAGTACAGGTGAGAGCTCTCTATCAGTCCAGCGCCATTGTTCCCAAAATGTCTGCCATGTTACCCTTTAATAACAAAGCAGTGTCCACTTGTGACCCCTCATCACAGTCTGCATTAGCCCATGAGTTGTGAACACTAGATTGAGTCATTTGAATAAATGTTAGGGGCTTTAACATTATCCAGGGAATTAAAAAGAAGAAAAGAAAAAGCCCAAATTAGAGAAAAATCTGACTTGTGTTGCGTGAATGTTTTTTCTTGAGTCTTATCTACTTACACCCCCAGGTTTATTTGGAGACTACTACCCCATACGTCTGTCTCATAACTGATGGAATAATAGATTCAAACATACCGTGCAGGATGTTACAGTTTTTCTTTATTTTTATCAAAACAATAAATTCAAATCTCTGAACAATTAGTTTTTATTAGAATATCTCATTCACTCAAGCAAACTGCACGTGTTTTGGCACATGTGTGCAAGATATGAGTACAATTGTCTGCAATCTGCACAATAACCACTTGCACATGTCCTTCTGATCAAAACTGATGAGTTGATTCTCCGTGAAACTGTCGTCCTCTTCACGTTTGAGCCATCACGTGAAAAATTATCCATTCAATTATTAAAATCTGTCAGACATACTGTACATGTATATTCCATAAATATCTTTTACATGGTGTTATATACTGTGAGGAGGTATAGCTGGTTGTTTTTTACTGAACTACAGCAGGTTTTTTCATTGTTGCTGGTTTGTTTGTTTTTTGGCATAGACGTAATTTTATGGCAAATTTTCTGTTCTCTGTTTATGACTTTACATGAAAGCGCAAAGGTGAATTTTCTTTTTACAGTACATGTAACACATTTACTGTATAAACACACATGTACATATCCTGTTTCTGTGCACTGCAGTATTTCCCGGTGAACTTTGACCCACTGTTGAAATGGGAATCTAAAAAGCTCAGTGCACATACACAAGAGCATTCAGCTAGACAAAACTGATATTCTGGTATAGTCATGGTCAGTGTCAACAAAAAGTAGAACAAAACAGATTTGTACATAAGAAACATTTCCAGGTTTGACTGTCATGGTGAAAAAAACACCTGAACATTTTGACGAGTACGGCTCACAAACACGATGACAAAACAACTTTTCATTTTGGTGCCGTTGGCCAGTTTACTGACACAATACTGGCTTTTGAAGCATGAATGGAGTGTTTTGGGTGAGTTACTGCCTTTTGCAAACGTGCAATAGAGTTGTGATGACCCGTCAAACAGTCGTGATTATTGTACTTACAGTTTAGAGAAAGTTAAGACGAAAAATGAGCCAAAGCGAAAAACTAATAAAATCACTACACATCATTACACTTTGATTATCTTGTTTCTCTGGTATTCTTATGAATTTGTAAGTATTTTGTTTTTGGATTTATATATATTAAGTATTACTACTATTACTACTATTATTATTATTACTATACACAATAATATTTTATTATATTATTACAATAATACAATTAAACATATACAGTATACATGATGTATATTTTCTCATGTATGCTGATTTCAGTATGGCACATTAACTTTTATGGAGGATCAAAAATGTAGAGTCAAAAGCAAAAATATAAATAAATGCCGAAATAAATAGGTCTTCAATTTATTTAGGATGTTAACAAAATCACCATTTAATTATCTTGTTTCTCTGTTATTCTTATGAATTTGTTTTTGGATCTCTGTGTTGTTGTTTTGTTTGTTTCATGCATCAGGAGGCTGATGTTCCAAAGCAAAATCTCCCCGTCTCTCAACATACCTGACCTCCACCCTAAAGTCACGTACTGCTTCAGTGAAGGCAGCGCTGTGAGTTACCATACTGCAGTCACCATCTGCGATTTAACAAATGTGTTTCTGAAACAGAATCCTTTTTTGCTTTGTTCATTACAGGTCCTCAATGGCATGTCACTGTGTGGCCTGGAGAGCTTCGTCAAAGAGCAGGAAAGACTCTTATGTGGGCCGAGTGGGAAAGAGACAGCCAGGCACAGCTGTGAGCAGCCTGGCAAAGACAAGAGGACTTCAGGGAAAACTCACGGGACAGGTTGAGATTATAGATTTTATTATAACAGTTCTTGTCTTAGTTAGTTTTATCCATAATGTCAGTAGGAAGTGTTTGCATGCCTTAGCAACTCTGGAGAATCAACGTGCAGTAACTGAGCATCACCACTTGGGTGCAGCAAAACTCCACAGTTTGTTTAGACATTTGTTGAGTATTTCTAGTAGTCACTTTCAATGTGTACAGTGTGTCATATGTGTTTAAAGATGTTTCCATTGTGTTTATCTTCATTTGTTTCACACATATAAAAAGACAAATTCACATGAAAGGAATGTAAAATATGTGTGAGGATGTGGTATAAACCTATAATGGATTATATATTAAAAAATAACACACCCAAAGGACATACAATAGGTAAAAAATACTATCATGACAAAAATCACCAGTAAATTTTACATATTAGTGTTCAAAACATTTCACATATAAAAATATACAGTGTAAAGTGTAGGAGTAAATTTCAAACATAACAAAAAATACAAAGAAGCAGAGTAATTGTTATATTTACAGTTTCTAAGAGTGATAATTTTTTTTCCCAAATCAAATGATTTTGTCAGCAGAGTATTTCTAAGTCTGTTTTTATACATAGACAATGACACAGACGAATCCATTAAATGGACATTTTCATTCCATAAGATAACTGACCACGGGATGTTTTATACAAAGGAAAAATATCTAAAACAATGAGATAAATCTGCATCCTTGTATCTCGCCTTAAAGACAAATGTACAGGTTTGACGAATGTTGATGTCAAATATAGTCAATAACTGCAATTTCTTTTAAAAAACAAAGTGGTGCACTTGGTATAGCAACATTTGAAAAAGTTGCTAATCTAAAAACTGTTTCTTTAGCAGCAATATTTTGGTCAGATAAATTGGAAAAGTACTTGCCCAAACAATATTACAGTATGTTAAATATGCATAAATTAAACTATAATATAAAGTTAACAGACATGTGTACAAAAGCTCTTATTTTTCTCAGAAATCCCAAGAGATTTGTTGTGTTGCTGTGGATTTATTGTGTATTTGTGCACCTCAGACACAGCTGTGGCAGATGTGGCTTTGAACATCTTGTGTCTGCTGATGAAGGACCAGTGGAGTTGGCTGTGCACTGAGAACATACAGAAGACCATCAGGCTGCTCTTTGGCACCTTCATTGAGAGGTAGGACTTTCTGTGCAGCTTTCACCAGTATTTTCCTCCTGTACATACAGCTGTAACATGTAAATAACTCTGACATCCTGACTAAAAATAATCTATAATACCATATTTATTATTATGATCAATAAGGCTGACACCGCAGTTGCAACTTGATACTACTTAGACATGAAAATATGTGACTGCAGCCCTTTTTTGCTATCATGTGACATTGTGGCCCTCAATTATTTTCCTTTCATACAGCTGAACATCCAGACTCTGGGTACTTCTCTAGTATATGAGGCACTAAGCGGTTTGTAGCACACGACTGCTGCATGACATCCTCTCAGATTGCTTTTCAAAATAATACTTTTGCTTAAAATGCAATGTTTATGCCTCACTGGGAATCTAGCATTACCACTGGGCCTATTTCCACACAGTCTGTGGGACCTGCTCGTCTAAACTCTTGTGTCCTGCTATCATTAACTGGTTGTACTGGACTTGACATACTGTATGCCTCTGGTAGTTTCAGGGTTCGCTAAGCATGTCAGTGAGTAATGTTCATGTTCATGATTTATAGAGATTTAAGAATGGTTGTTTGCGTTGCTTCCTCTTGTGTGCATGTCTTTCATTCCCTCCTAATCAATCAAAGCATGTTTGCATTTATTTTCACTTCTATACAGTAGCTGATATCTAGTAGAAAAAGTTCATGCACAGAAAGAACATTATTACATTAAACTACTGATTCTGTCTCAGGTGGTTGGATGTAGGAGTTGCCCACCTTACCAGTGCCCCCTGCTGGGTGATCTACCTACAAGTGCTGCAGGAAGCTGTATGGCCCGGCGGCACGCTGCCTGCTCAACCACGGCCAGAGCGTAGCGCTGCAGAGAGAGAGGAAACCAAGGAGGAATGTCTGGACTGTCTCATGCAGCTGCTCCCCGGTGCGTAACAGCTGTTAGATTCAGGTTGTAGCTGTTTTGAATGCTTGTTTAATGCTATATTGATATTTGAAGGCTCCTGAAGCTACTGTATGTATGTTGTCCTTTTTTGATTTGTTTCATTATTTGTGCCCAAGCAGAGCTCATCACTGACATGCTGGGAAGTGATAAGTACAGACTGAGCTTGGAGACCATGCTGGAGTCTTTACAGGATCATCAGATAAACAAGTGAGTCAACAACAGAACTGTCGAGTAAACATTCGTCTGATTCTGCTGTTTTAAGATGACGGCTACACTCAGGAGCTCAGAAACTGTATCAATAGTGTACACAAGATACAAATGTGTCTGGTTATCATATCTATAATATATACTAAACCGTAAAACTACTAGTGGTGTAACGCAAATCTACCATCTGTATAAGTTTATGTCAAAAAATACTTGTATTTGGATCATACCGTAAGTGGGCGTGTCGTGTAAGTAGTTTTCTGTTGCAATGACACTCATCATACATATATCTATATGTTGAGCTGCCAACAAAATAGCATACTATTTCAACCATGTACCTGAAATAATCTAATATAATATATTTGAACCCCAACTTCAAAAAAATAAAAAGTAAGCCTAATCGGAGTCTAAATTAAAGCTTTGTAACTGTTAATGGTTCAAGTGGAAATTAAAGGTGAAAATAGAACGGGAGCTTAGTGGAAAAATACAAGTCAGAACTGCTTGGGCCATTTTGCAAGTTGTGTTTATAATGGGAGGAGGCCCAGATTAATGTAAAGCTGGTCTGAAGTGTCTATGTTTAAAAATGAGAAAGCTATTGACAAAGTAAAGGGCTGTAAAAGCTCATGGGGCACCATTGCATAATTGTAGTAAAGGAGATTGTGCATGCAACGAGAGGAGATCCAGATTAAAATTGATTATGTTTGAAATGTCCATGAAAAAATAAGAAAGCTATTTCAAAGCTCCCTTGGCCTTTTTGAGATGATCCCTAACTCCTCAAATACATCTGCTCTATTTAATCATTTCATATTCCATATTATCCATGTAAGCATCTGCATTAATAATAACAGTTGATGCCGGTCTGTCATTAACCCTGTTTGTGTGATTTATGCGCAGGCATCTGATCTACTGCGTCTGTGACCTGCTGCTGGAGTTTCTGATCCCCGAGTCGTGCGACGAGGCCTTCCAGGGGTCCCTGCTGCAGAGCCTGGCCAAAGACACGGAGAGGGACACTCCTCACATGTGATCAGCACATGACGACACTCTGATGCCTCACAGTTGTAGGCAATCGATGGATAACGTGTATGAGGGTTGTGACGTATTCACAATGGCCTGAAGTCACTAGAGTCCAGCAGCAGTCAATCAAATATCCACTACTGATCTTACAGTGCAATTGGCTCAATGTAGTGCAAACAATGTCAAATTATACTAATTAATAGGCAGTTAGGCCACCAATATACGGTTTGTATCTATTGTTTTTATTGAGACACATATTCATTCATTGAGATCTTGTCTCAAATGTTGCAAAGGCTTTCTATAGAGCCTGGGGAAATTATACCCAACATCAACATCATTTTTGATATTTCCATCTGAATTATGACTTTTTTAATGATATTTCTTAAATGTGTTGAACTGTTTTGATGTGTAAAATATATTCAGAAGACTGTTTTAAGATTGTATGTATGTAAGGCTTTTATTTTCCTTCGTCTGAGGATTGGTATCTTACACTTCTCAGTGCGTTTAGTGCCTTCAGCTGCAGCACTGTGACAGCTATCAGTGAAATGAGCAGTGCTCTAAAAAGACGAGCTAGGTGACTGCTTCGAATATCTGACTTTGAATAGACATCATGTACTGTAAGGTCATTTAAGCACATATATTTTGTTTTTACAGTAAAATCCTGCATAGCGTAGCTTTAAAGTAAAACTTTAAAGTTGGATTGTCATAATAAGAGTTTGTATTGGCATTGGCAGTGATGTTTGAGGATGTCTCAATTTGCTTTTACCTGACAGTCTGTGGGAACCATCCTTGAATGAAGAAATTAGTCAGACCTTAATATTTAGAGCACTACATGTGTGAAAAGAGTTCCCAGACTGAAATTTCATCAATAAAAAGTGATTTAGCGCAGGCTGTGTTATAGCTTTCCCATGTTCTTTTGATCCTGACCAGCCTTTGAAAAATACTCACTGCTTCACAGTCAACCTCTTTGATGAGGCTATACTAGTGTGAAAGATTAACACCTCACTGCATGACTTATGAAACCACTGTGAAGAATGTTCCTTTAATATTGGCTTACGTGGCAGATTGAAAAAAAAAAAGGAACAAAATCACCACCATCTATGAAGTGTTTCCATATGGCAACATATGAAGCCAATGTTCTTGTGATAGAATTTTTTTTCAAATTCATTTAATTCAAATTGATGTGTTTTTGCCTGTTTTAGGGCCTCTGTGCCATATATGCAAAAGCTATCGTCACTATCCAATCAAATAAGGGTATTTTGTGTAAAGCAAACGTCACCATGAATTAGGCCTATCCTATCAAATAAGGGTATTTTGTGTTAAGCAAACGTCATTCTGAATTAGGCCTATCCAATCAAATAAGGGTATTTTGTGTAAAGCAAACGTAATCCTGAATTAGGCCAATCAAATAAGGGTATTTTGTGTAAAGCAAACGTCACCCTGAATTAGGCCTATCCAATCAAATAAGGGTATTTTATATAAAGCAAACGTCACAATGAATTAGGCCTATCCAATCAAATAAGGGTATTTTGTGTAAAGCAAACGTCACCATGAATTAGGCCTATCCAGTCAAATAAGGGTATTTCGTGTGTTTTTAACGCTTGTGAATATGATTAGTCTTCTGGACATGTCACTAATATTTTCTGACCAATCAGAAGTCTGGAATATAAATGTGGGCGGGGTTTAACTTTGACATTTGTGTGCGCTGTACCGGAAGCTGTTGTGAAAGTTCGTCAGTTGAGGAGTAAAGGTTCGGAAATATTACGATTTTGCGGTGAAATAAAAATAATGGCAGCTATTAAATTATATAATTACCATGTCAGAGCAAATATACATCAATATTCTTAAAGAAATCGGAGGAGGAGGAAGCAGCCTACAGATAAGTGAGTATTTGACTAATGCTAATGTTAGCTTAATGAGCTAAAACAGCTCTACAAGTAACTTCCTCCATCTTTGATGTAACTTAACTAACGTTACTAGACAGTTACCCCGAATATAACTTTACTCCTCTAAGGACACCTTCCGGTGAAGAAAGACTGTTTTCTACAACAAACAGGTCACCAATGACCAACTTGACTTTACTGTCAGTGGAACAAGAGCTGGCAGCTTCATTGGATTACTAATATTCAACTCCAAGCCGGAAGATGAAAGATGGCGGCAGCGTCTCCCCCGCCACAAGCCAACCTGAAACCAACCTGAAGCCAGCCATGGTAAGAAAAAACGTTATTTTTATGCCCGTTGTTGTGGCAACCATTGAATGATAACTGACGTCCATTAATAATTAATATGATGTGATGCAGTCACTGATTGTTGTATTGTTTATCACTATGTGTTGGCTTTGCATTTATGAATCGTTTTCTGCTTGTACTGTACGAGGACATGTGAGATTGTAAACTGCTTGATGCTGTTGGTTGGTTTTCCTTTCACATTGTTATTTAGGTCTGTACACGTCAGCTGTCATTTTCTAGAGTTTATCACAGTTACGCCTGCCATGTGCATGTTAGAGAGAAGAAGAAGAAGAAGAAGGAAGGCACTTTATTAATCCCCGAGGGGAAATTAAATTTTTTCACTCTGTTATTTTACCTATACATAGTACACACAGGCCCGAAATACACACACATGCACAAACAGGACCTATATTCGTGCATTAATGGAGAGATGTCAGAGCGAGGGGGCTGCCCCTGACAGGCGCCCAGAGCAGTTGGGGGTTTGGTGCCTTGCTCAAGGGCACCTCGGCAGTGCCCAAGAGGCAAACTAGCATCGCTCCAGCTACCAGTTCACACTCAGTACTTGGTCCATGCGGGGACTTGAACCGGCAACCCTCCGGTTCCCAAGTCAAGTCCCTACGGACTGAGCTACTGCCGCCCCTTTGAGATGTCAATTTTGTTGTTTTTGAGGTATCTCCTTTGTACATTTGGGAGCATGATGATCATGTAAAATGTAGACTTTGAAAAACTAAGCAAAATGCATATAGGTCTGTCCATTTTTTCACTCGCCTGCCTACAGTATGCAACTGGTTATCAATTTTAAGATTATGGTTGTTCTGGATTGTACCACAACTGTGAGCAGACTGGAGCACCTGCATCAGAGAAAAATAGAAATGACCTCATAGACTCTGCTGCATTACATTTCAGTCTGACAGACATGTCTTGTTGTGTGTCCTGTGCAGAGAGTTGATGGTGTACCAGCACAGCAACTTTTAATAAGACTGAAGTGTGCGAGTATTTCCCCTCTGCTTTATCTTCTCTTATCTTCTATATAAGATAAAGATGGTTTCATAGACATAAATCCTTCGATGAAGTTGTTTGTGAAGGAACATTCATGTGTTCCTACAGCCAACAGATTATATTTACATGTGCTGTACTACAACATGTTGACCACTTCAAGGGGGTATTTGATTATTTCCAGGCTTCCAATAGATGCTGAAGGAAAACTGATGTTTCAGTGTCATCTTGCAGAAAGTGTCATCTACTTATCACTTAACTCTAGTTAAAGAGACATCTGTAATGATCAGTTTTAATGCAAAGCATCTTTTGTTTCAGTTCATTGCTTTTTCAGCCCAGTTCCTGGCATTCAATAGGTGCTTTGTGCAACAGAAATACAATAAAATGCAATCTGTGTACAACTCAATACAATAGTCCTGCAACAAATACTATCATTGTGAAGCTTTAAGATAACACTTTGTCTAAAAGGGGATGGACACAATAACAGGAACAACACAACACAATCCAAACAACATCTAACGTGTCATTTTCTTGATGCTGACGTTCACATATAGAAACGTGTGTCAGATGGCAGTGTATAACTTGCGCCCTTTGTTTCCACGTGCAGTTCAGAAAAACTTCATAAATTGGATCTTAGGAACATTTAGCACAAGCCACTTCCTTTCTCATGATATCATGGGCTGATACTGGCACGCTCCCACCTCCTGTCTCATGCTTTGGGACTTAACTGGCAACCAGAGGAGACAAAACGCTTTGCTGCATTGATGGTGGCCCCATACGTCTCAGAGTCATAGCAGCTGTAGCTCTCAATGGGACAAACATCTGTGAAATTTCACAACTAATCTCTGACTGACATGTGGACTGTCTGCTACAATGTCAGACTTATCAACTAGTAGACATTCTTAACTAATTAAATACCAAGTTGAAAAAGTCTTCAAATATCTTACATTTGTTTACTTTTTAGCTGAATTTGGAGAATGCTCTGTGAATGTAAGGACTAGGGCTGTTCTGAATACCATTTTTTGGGCTTCAAGGCTTTGGTGAGAAATGTGGTATTCGAAATGTGGTATTCGAGGTATTCGAAGCTTTCGCCCTGGTGCAGCAGGTTGATATGTTCTTCTGTCTGTCCCGTTCCAGTGCAAGGGACAGTGCGGCTGCCGCACTACTGTACACACACACCTCTACACATAACAAACAGCGATATCCGTCTGAGAATAACTAATAATAATTAATGTTAAATATGAATAATGAATAATTTTGTGGGATTATTCCTTATTATTACATACTTGTACTGTATATAAAAACAAACAAAAGAAGGACACTTTACTTTTTTTCCAGCCAGACTAGTCAGTATGTGGTTATCTATATAAATGAGCATTTTTACCATGAGTCTAAAAACTTTGCTCATCTCAAACAATCTGTAGATAATTTACAGCTTTAACCACACACCACAGATCTCAATAAATGTAAATTCGGCTCAGGTAGCTGGATTACAGGTGGATTTATGGACTGTTTCTGTCACACGTCACTTAATGTAAACTTCAGTCAACCCCCACAGTTTGTTCTAAGAAACTCACAGCCAAGTTATTTATTTAGCTATTCAGGCTCTGGTTAATAGAGTGATAATGTTAAGAGCCACAAGTGTAAATTGTCACTTAAGTTGAGTTATATTACCCTATAATAGTGAAAGCTCAAGTTTATTTGAGGCCTTGAAACAGCAGGATATCAAAGACAGAGGAATTAGTCCTGTTGGCCATGCTAGTGCCGTGGCTTTAGATATGATGATGTCTGTGTGATGGTCGGTCCACCACTCTGGTCCAGACTGAAATATCTCCAGACATTCATGTCCCCCTCAGGATGAATCAGTAACCTTTTTGTGATCCCCTCTTACTTTTCATCCTGCGCCATCATCAGGTTAAAATCTTGCTTTGGTTTTTAACTAAATACCTGCAAAGCGAATGACATTCCCATCAGCCTCAGCTGTAGTTTGTGTAGTTTGTGCATCAGCATGTGTCCACCCCAGCAACAGCCTGTTCACCCTGATGCCGTCTGGTAAGCGATACAGAAGTATCCGCTGTTGTACCAGACTTCCCTCAGGCTGTAAGACTCCTACTGTCTTACTGTCTGGTACCACTGACTCAGTGTTTACAATTCTAAAGCAGTCTACATAGATTTCAGAAGTGGCAGACAAAGAAGTTGAGTGGCCGATAGAAATGTTCAGTGACCTTCCATAGCGGCAGGTGAGGAAAAAAACTTAATTTCAGACCCTGCCACTAGGTGTCACACTTGACTCTGCAGCCACTCCTGAGTGGAACATAATGAGACCGAGAGTGTAGCGACTCCAGTCCACTCGGTTCAACAGTAAATTGCGCGCAGCCTGTCAGACACTAGTTGCTCCGTTAGTCTTTTTACAAAAAAACATAATATTATGTTAATCACGTTGTCATATTGATTATTACTAATGCAATAGAGTGATACAGGAAGGAGTCCAATAATCCATAGATGAGTTAGTATTTTAGCACTTCTGGTTCCCTGTGTTTTTTGAATGGGTTTTTAGTTAGATACTGTACCTGAAATAAGGTCTGTAGTTAACACAAGCTGAAGAGATTTTAACATTTTGTTCTACGTCATAAAATACATCAATAAATATCGCCACTCATGAATTCTGAAGCTTTTACGTGTGTTAAAAAAGGGGGTTGCTAACAAGTGGCTAAATGAGACTACTAAACGCCATCACGCCGACTCGTCCTCCTTTAGAGCCTCGTTGTTTATACTCGCACTCATGCAACCGTGGTGTAGTTCGTTTATAGCCTATAACGTTAGCTTTTTACTTCTAGCGATTGCGTTTACACTTCAAAAATCATAAAAGTGGTGTTCATTTGTGGAGATTATCTAGCTGGACAAAACATGTAAGTATCATAAACGTTTGTTTGCCACAGAGCTGATTTTCTGCAATAATTCAAAACCCAATGTAAAAATCCCATTGGCTTTTTGTCGAGGGAACCAGGGCGATGCTAACTTCCTGGCTAGACTACAAAAATACGTCATCCCTGGAGCACTCTATACAAGTTGGATTTAGCACCGTGACGCCGTCGGCACAGGTTGCTACTTTTTAGGCCCAGAACGTGTCATGACAAATGCCGATTAAGACGTTTTTCATAAAATCAAACTGGTTTAACCCCGGACCGGCAAAACCGGAAATCAACCCAACTCTAGCTGCTAGCGTAGCTGTAGACTCTTAATCTTGTCTTGGCTTCATATTACTACCATTACTAACCTATAGGTAGCTGTTACAAGTCTGTCACGGATTGTTAAGTGATACAACAGGCTCCGTATACTCCAGTCAGTTTACTGCAACCAGGGGACTTTCATTCTTTATTCTGCCGTTCACTTTCCATGCTTTTAAAAATGGTGCAGAAAATACCTGCATGGAAATACCGCAACCACTGCCATGTCTATCTACCGTCTGCATTCAGGCCATACGGGATATTGTTTCTTGCTACTGTTTGAGGATATTTGTTAGACTAATTAGCAAAAGCTTTTGAAGCAGATGTCCCGTCTGTTTGGACTGTGGAAATTGTCCGTCCTCTGGATGAAGCTCACAGCGTCCCACATCACTGGAGGGATTAATATGATGCTGCTCTTGATGATGCCCAGAGGAACTTTAACATCATGATGATGATGATGATGAACTGGATTCTTGATGAGTCCTCATGGTGCCAAACAGCAGATGTCCTGTACATGTGTTGTATTTGGGGTGTCAGCCAGAGGTGACACTTTGCTCACTGACCACAGTGAGTCCCACCTTTAAACCACAGCACTGACAGTCCAACTAAAGCAGGCCAGCAGCTGAACTGTCAGGAGCTGAGTGAGTTTAAGGGGGAATTCCAGCTTTAAAAGATGAATGTACATACTCGTGCACATTTGTGCACACACTCCCAGATGAGGCGATTACTCAGAGCAGTGGAGTATCACCAGCTGAGGTTAATAAGTGTGCTACATCTGAATGCTGAGGTAAATCTCTATGTTTCCATCTTGCATTTATTATCACAGAGCGTAATTAAAAACATCATTATATTTGAATCTTTGCAGATCACCAGTGTTGTCATTTATAATAACATCCAACAACAATGTCGGAATATGACACAGACACGCAGCAACATCTCCTGGTGTTGGCGTGCCTAACCGCTGATTCTAGCATCTGACCTTTAGATCAAGTGAATCTGGTTCCTGTTAGCGGTGTGTCCTCTGCTGCTCGGTGCAGATGTGCAATGAGGCCTTCAGGGAACTCTGACACCCCGCCTCAGTGCCCTACTTCCATCTGCTTAGACTGGAAAAACTCAGATGACCAAGCTTCCTGGAAAACAACAACATATTTCAATCGCAATATGACTTTGTCCAATTGCAATCCACACTGCTATACTCCACCCCTGTCCTATTTTATTTGACTGTTCGGCCAGTAGCTCGGGTCAAAGAGAAGAAGTAGCGTGAGAGCGGAGAGAGAGGTGGGCAGCTGTGCTGCGAGTGGACTCATGTGACCTGTGGTGTTATGAAATTTAAAAATTCACTTGCGATAAGCAGAGGGAGAAACATGACACCTCTGAGTTGGGATAAGTTGACCTCTTCCTCACCTTGAGACAGTCTGAGTCAAACATAAGTCACTCTCAGTTCTGGTAACTGTCTGCTTCTAATGACCTCTTAACAAGTTCCTTAAAGGTTCATCAAGAGTTTCTGGGAACAATTTTTCACAACTAAAAACTGCAGATTTCTGTTTGAGTTTACAAACAGTACTACATATAGTATTACTATAATATAGTATGGTACTTTATGTTCCTGCAGCTACAACCAGTTTGAATAAACAGAATCAAGGTTTACCAGTAAGGACCATAAGTTTAAACTATAGGGTGTCCCCGGCTAAGAATTTACATTTTACAATTTTCTAATCTGATTGGTCAAGTCTTGCCTATCGTCAACTGATTGTCGAATCATGTTTTTTTTTGCTCATTGTTTGACGCTCTTTGTTGTGTTTAGGTGCGGCGCTGTCCGCAGTACTGAAACAGAGATCGTTGGACAGAACACAGTTTCTTAGCCTGCTTGCTTTTCGTGGTTGTAAATAGAACTTTTGGCCCTTATTCCATAACCTGCCGTTGTAGCAATGCACAGACAGAAGGGAAGTGAGGGACAGTCAACGAGAGAGAGACAGAGAGAGAGAGAGCCGCAAGCCTCAAACAGCTGTTTCTACGCACCGCAAACAGCTGTTTGTACGCGCCTCCTCCTGCTTCATAAATTCAAAACTGATAGTGCTACATTCTTACGTGAGTGTCCTGATTAATAATGGTATTCTTGTTGTTATTTTGCCTTTCTGAGGCCAAAATGCTGCTCCGATGGTCCCATAATTTGGATAGTGCAACTTAGAGTGAGTGCAACTTTCTATATGGGTATTTATTCACGCACACTAAGGTGATTGATTGAATTATTAACAGTATTATTAATAGGCTAATATTTAAATAGGCAATATATCATGATTCATTAGGAGAAACCAAGCACTTAAATTCAGACATTCAGCACCCCTATATACCTCGATTTCCCGCCACTGCGACAATTGGACTGTGAGATTGGCATTCGAATCAGACTCCCTAGGTCACCCCTAGTCTACTCTGTTCAAAGACTTAACTACTTTAAAGCAGATAATTTTTTTTGGCCTCTCTCGAACAGTGGAAACAAGTTGTAACCGCAATATTGACGTATCATTCATCACCTTTTACAGTAAGTTGATGTAACCAGCTTGTTTGCAGATTCTGGTGATAATTATCTGCAGGTTCATTACGACGAGCGACCTCTTTCACATTACACAGTGTCATTTGATAAATTGCTATAGAAATATCGATTATAGCCACTTTAACAGATGCTTTTGCCTCATTGGAGCTCTTACGTGATGGTGCTTTGAAAACTTGCATATCAAAATGCTAACCCCATGCAAATTTTTATGAGGTGATTGGACACACCATTCCAGTTGTGTTTGTAATTTTGATGTAGTGACTTCAATGTCCTTTTTTCACGTGCTCTGTCCATTATGTTGTCCAACGTAACCGTCACCAATTTTAAAGACTGACCAAAGAATGTGCAAAAGTCAAGCTGATGTTTTTCCTTCATCCCCTGAAGGGTAAATTCTCCTTTCAGTCCTTCCTCTCCTCGTGAACTCAGGTCAGCAAGTGCAGAGTTGCCCTGGAGCTGCTGAGGAGTCAGCGTCTTGCTCAAAGACACTTCAACAGGGTGAACGCTTGCTGCCACAGGGATTTGAAACAAAGTTGAGTCCAGAGTTGAGTCAAAACTTACTCACTGCAGCTCCCTACTCTTATTGTAAACACCAGTCAAAACATAGAGAGTCATTGACTGAGGTCAAGGTGCTCTGTTTGGTATGTGTTTCAAGAGTTTGTCTCTACCACAAATTACCATGTCAGTGATCTTAAAATAGTGCAAGTTACTGCAAGTTTGGTAAAAATATTTGGAGATCACAATCTGTATCTTCTTCACTGCTTACCCCGTACTATGTAATTAGTGGCTGTCCAACATGATGCACTCACCCACTGTCCAACTTACACAGCTACTGTTTTTACTATTTTTAAAACAGGCATGTGGCAGGGACTGACTTCGCTGTAGGTGTCTTTATGGAAAAACATCACAGACTTAGGCCACTGGTTCCCAACATTTTACAGCCAAGCAAAACCTAACCGTGACCCCTCATCACAGGTTGCATATGTTTAGACTTGCTTTGGAGATTGTTTCATTGTTATAGATTTTAGAGTCCTGAAGAGGTAAAACTCTTTAGTATTCCATAAGAAAAGAGCACAGGTTTAAGAGAAATCAGAAAGAATAAACCTAATTTTGTCTTGCAGTTTTTTTTTCTATCTTGTTAATCATCTCGCAATCCTCTCAGATTTATCTAGAAATGATTTGCACATGACTAATTCAAGAGTTACTGGAAATAGTCTGGTGTAGTCAGGCTTCCTGTCTTTGACAGCCGTAACACTGTACTTTAAGTTTCTGAGCAGTTGTGAAGGTACAAAAAAAAAATCCTTTGTACACCACAGTATTTAATACAGTACCAAAGTGAAAAGGTGTCTTGCTGCTATAAAATAAGAGCAAAGCATTTAATTTAATGTCATCAGACAACAGATGATGTATGTTCAATATAGAAACTTTTGTTTTGTCAGTCTGAAATTGTGATTGTATTGCTCCCCAGGTATGACCTCAAGACTTTGTATCTCATGGAGTCGACGCCAGTTCCCCAGGTGGCGTTTCAACAAGGCAAATCTACATAAAACGGCACGGCAGAAATGAGGTAATCATGACAAATCATAAATCCACAAAAAGCTGCCAGTCACTTATCACTCATGTTATACAGTATTACTTCATTCACTTCCAGAAGCTTATAAAAGCCTTACAAATCCTGATTGATTATTATGACTTTACTGCTCGTTTTAATGAGGGAAATATGATATTATGTAGTTAAAAAGTGGCAGGAATCTTTATGTTTGTTTGTGTTGATCTCATAGAAAGCTTTCAGTGAAGAGACTAGTGACAGTGGTCATCCATCCTTGAACAGTGGAGGATCTTCACCCTCTCACCCAGCTGCAATATTTGGAGACATTACAGTACAACGCACTTAAAATCTGTATTAGTTTGTGATAGTGAACACGTATTTATCTCTGTCTCAGTGATCACTTGCACAGCATCTTTGCTGAATAGCTGAAACACTGGTTTATAATGAAGGACTAGTGCAAAATTAGATGTCAAATCACTGTTGAGACTAAAGTTTAAAGGGACTCTATGTAAGAATCTGAATTTTCTTGTTAACAGTGACAACTTATCTAACTCTCTTCTGCTCTGCTGCTCGCTCGTTTTCTCACACACTCTCCGCCGCTCTCGCTCTCTTGCTTTACCACTCACTTCCCACGTGCACACACACTCCCACAACACTTGTCCCCCCCCCCAAACGTCGGTCACATTCCTGTTTTGCAAGACGGGCTTCACTAGATATAACTTTGTTTTTTTGTGCTTCCGTGGAGTTTGTGTTGGAGTCTGAGTTGTGGTACTTGCGAGCGCGCATGACGTCACATCCGTTGGATTTTCCCGGAAAAACGGGCCTGGGTTCTTCTCATTAAAAGCAGTCTACAGGCTGATAGAGGAAACCCAGAAAGTCACGGAAGCTCTCAATTTTTGGGTTAGGTTACACACATTGACAATAAAAAATTATTTATATGTGTAAAAAGTTACATACTGTCCTTTTAATGTTAATGTTTGTGAACTCTCTTTCTGTTTTTTTGTTTTTGCCGGACAGTTTTATAACCCCTCTTACGAGATCTCTGCTCTTTGGCATTTGTCCCTCACAAATGGATCACATCTTTTCAAGCTCAGAAACTAAGGATCTTAACTCTGAGCCCAATTTCTCTGAATCTGGGCGGAAAAAATTCACTGTTTTTGTTATCTCAATAATTCAGTGCAGGACTTCAATGGCCATATAAGGTAAAATCTGCTCTTTTTCTGAACAGCGCGTTCATGCCACTCTGCTATTGTTTCCCATCT